>JAKSZP010010923.1:0-82493 GCA_022478985.1 Massospora cicadina | reverse complement strand
TTTTTGCTTTAACTTAACGCTTTTGAAGAATCCACTTAAAGTAGCTTTGAGATAAAACCTGTTCAATTGGGAAGTGCAATTCAAGACTTCCAGATTACTAATACTCACATCTCTTGGCTGGAGCAAACTTGTCGAGGATTTGAAACCCATTTGACCACCCTCAAGAGCCAGCTCCGCCTTCAGGGCACCAACATTCAATATCTAAAGGAGCAATTCACAAATAAGGCTTCCATTTCCTCCCTCAACCGAAATGAGATGATATCTAGGAGGACCTTAAGGGCCTACAACAACGGTAGACCAGCAGGGACCCTGCAACTATGTGGAGACTGAGATCTCAGAGCCAGCGCCCATCTCTGGTGTTAACACCCTTTCCACTCCGCTGGTAAATAACTTTAAACCTAGTTTTAAAGAAAGGCTCACCCCAGCCAGGAGAGCATTGACTCCTTTCTATATGTATATGAGAGCTCCATGGAGGAGGCTACCAATCAGCAGAAGGTAAAGCATATTCACTCCTGCCTAGAAAGCACCACCCAGGAGATCATGACCCCCCATTCTGAGGAGTGCAACACCTGGGAACAGGTCTGTACCGCCTTAATCCAAGAGTTCATCAGCAATCAAAACCTGGACAACCAAGAAACAGTCGTTCATGGGAATCTGACTTAATAAAGGAGAAAGCCCCATGGAGTTTGCCAGCCGCTTTTATGCCCAAGCACAACCCTTAGTCACTACAAATCATATCACCCTGGATGATGCTATTACTTCCATCAAACTGCGTTGGGATCCTACCTGAGGTTCAAATGTATATGATTGGACAGAAGAATGAGTTTACCTGCATCTGAGAGATCAAGGAAGCGCTTAACAAGATCCCTGTGTCGACTCTACACTCTAAGGCTACATTTACAGGCACCTCTAACCGTCCTAGAGCCCATGTGGGTGAAAACTAGAAAATCCTCGACCTCAATGCACTATTTTAACAGTTTCAGACACAGTGCCAAGACCTGCTGGAAACAACTTGCCAAGGAGGTGGAAAAAGGGCTGTCAGCATGAAGGATGAGGAGCTTCATGATGACATCCCTACCCAGCCTCAAGAATCCTCCATAACCTTGAATGAACCTGAAGCTACCGCATCTGGAGAAGAATTTTGGTACTAATGATAATAAAGAAATTAATACTGCTTACTCTTCTTCTAATGGCTCTCCCATGTTCCTCACGCTGCCGCCCCACTTTGGAAGTCTGGTTACCCAGTTTGCAGTTTGAGTCCATAAAATACCAGCCTTTGCCATAGTACACAGTGGCTCCCTCATGAATGCCATATCCTCCAAGTTAATAAAGCGCGTCAAGATTGCTCTGGATATGCCACAATATATGGAGTATGGCACAGCTGGCCCCCAATGTACCCAATCTATAGAAGCTTATTAATCTCTACTGTTACAGTTTGGAAAGCTTTCTGAAGACACCCCCGCTGTCGCTCTAGATAACCCTAGCTCTGATCTGCTTCTCAAACTCAATTTCTTCAAGACTATTGGCATTACTCCATTATGATGGGGCTTTCTATCCATACTAGGGCATTGGGTCCCTCTGATCTTTGAGACCTCCCACGATTCTAAAACTGAAGTCAAAGCTCAAGCCTGTTTAATGGGGAGTGAAGGATAAATAAATTGGCTTGAATATCACATTAGGGGCTCCCAAGTCTGACTGCCCCCTCCTGCTGTTGATGGGCAAGATGGCATGCCGATCTACTTGCCTAGAGCGATTACAATACCTCCAAAATTTAAATCATTGCTGACACCTGGGTCCATGTTAATGTCCCCTCAAGATACCTATTGGAAGTCTGAGGCCAATATAACCCATTTACGAAAAAGGTGCTAACCTGCCTGGGGATCCTAGATCCAGCTTATGCCAGATATATATCAGTGTTGTTGGCCAACCTTACTGACAAACCCAAAATAGTAGGTCCAAATAATCCTGCTGCCTATGTCCACCTACTATCAGTGAGAGCTATTGCCAACTTCTGAAGCTTTGGGGACTTGAGAGATTTTGGCTTGGAAGCACCTCTATCAGTCAGTCTGGCTGATACCAATATAAGCAAAGACCTCCCAGACGACCAACAACGTAAGGTTCAAGAGTTGTTGGAGGAGTATTTGGACCTGTTTTTGGCCTTGACCTACAACTTTGGAAGAATGAATGGAGTCCTACATAATTTAGAAACTGGGGATGCTCCCCCTTCCAGTCCCAACCTTACCAAAAGCAAGGTTGAAGAAGCTCAGGTGGCAATGGAACTCAAACAACTAATCGACGTCAGACTCCTGGCACCATCATGCAGCCCTTGGGCCTCTCCTCTTCTGCTGGTTCAGAAGAAGGACGGCAGCCACCAGATGGTGATGGACTACTGAAAACTCAACTCCAAAACCAAGAAGGACAGTTATACTCTGCCCCAAATTAATGATTCCCTCCATCTGCTTGCCAGATACCAGTACTTTTCCACCATGGACCTTGTTAGCAGATGTTGGCAGGTTGATAATGCCCTTGAAGATCGAGCTAAGTGCACGCTCATAGCCAAAAAGGACTATTTGAGCCCACAAGGATGCTGTTAATTCTTGGAGTATAATCTTGACTCCACTGAGTTGGTATGCACAGGGTAATTGCCACTGGGCAACCAAATCAGACAATATGAAGATCGCTGATTTTTTAATAAAACTAATAACTTCTCACACGGAGCTATTACCCTTATTTTGACCTTTATTATCATAATAATATGCAAACTTTCTGCAACAACCTACTTTTATAATGAGCCCACATAAATTCACTCTTCTATCTCTTTATATCTCAATTACCCAAGCCGGATGCATCCTCAGCATGGTGTCTTCTATTCGTTTCTCCCTTTTGATTCAAAACTCTCATTTATCCTAATCTCAGTGTAATACCCCATTCTTGCCAATTAGTCAACATTTCAATTGATTATTATTCATATAATTCTCTTTGTTAGTATCGAGACTTGTACAATTACTCCTCCAATCTGTTGTATGGTTAGCATATCGTCCAGTCATATTAACTTCCTGACATTACCCCCCTTTGACTGGACATTATGCTCTCACTGTTTGTAGGCTCAAAGGAACTTCATGTGAACTTGGTTGATGATCTGACCCCCGCAGGTTCCTTGATGGTGTAAACATCCATGCCAGTCTTTTCAATTATCTCAAACGGACCAACCCAGATGTTAGAAAGCTTATTTTTTCTTCCAAAACCGTGCTGATCGTGGAATAAAACATGGTCTCCTATGGAGTACAGTGGAAGTCTGCTTTGTCGCTTCTGATCTGCGGCCTGATTGCAAATCTTCTTAGCCAAGCTGGTGGAATAGGCTTTCAATTGTAGCTTGATCAATGTATCCATAAGGGTCTTCAAATAACGCTGGGGGTCCACTCCACCAGTATCCTCTACACACGAATAAAGCAAGGCAGGCAAGGCTGGACGTCAACCATACAACAGTTGGAACAGGCTCTTACCAGTGGACAAATGATAGCTATTATTGTATGTGAATAATGCCGTGGGTAGGAGGGCGCTCCATTCTGAGGGTGATCATTTACCAATTTATGGAGGATGTTCACCAAGGTTCCATTAACCCGCTCCACCATTCCATTAGATTCCAGATGATATGAGGTGGTCAAAACCCGCGGATCGACATCAGCTTGTTTAACTTTGGCAGAATGTGCAAAGTGAAATTGGTTCCATTATCCATTAAAATGAATTGCGGGCAGCTGTGTCGTTGTACAACACACTCCATGATGAATTTGGCAGTAGTGACCGCACCCAAATCATTGATGGCCCTGGCCTCCACTCATCGAGTCAGATGATCTATGGTGACAATTATATACTTGGACTGATTGGTACTAGATGGCAGAAGTCCTACTACATCAATAGAGATGGTGTGCCAGGCAAACCAGGGTTTGACCAGCTGGTATGTGGTTCTCTTATGGAATGTTTTTCCACTTGACACTGATGACAACAACTAATTATCTCCAATATGTTGTAATGCATGCTCTCCTAGTAGTATCAGGGTTACAACATCTCCAGTGTTTTCCACAATCCTCCGTGGCCTACAGCCCGATGGGCATCCATAATTATTGCAGGTCAGGCTGAAGGCTTAGGGGAAACTCAACGTTGTGTCGCCAATCCGCTTATATAGTTCTCCTCCACATAGAAAGGTATCCGCCCTAAATCCATCTAGTACCTTTATTACATGCAGTGGCTCATCCTGGTATTTGTTTACCACCATCTTCTTATAAATTAGTCAGCTAAATCTGCTGTAATTGCGACTGTTGGCAGCCTAGAGAGACAATCCACATTTTGGTGTTTAGATCCAGGATGGTGTACAATTTCAAAATCATATGCTTGGAGCTTTAATGCCCAACGTGTAAGTCGCCCTTCCAGCTCACGCAGATTCTGCAACTAACGCAAGGAAGCAAGGTCCATTACAACTTGGAATTGTACCCCATGCAAATATACACAAAACTGCTTATAAGTGTAAATTAACGCTAAACATTCTCACTCAGTAACAGTGTAGTTCTGTTTGTGACAGCTCAAACTTCAACTACAGAAGGCGACAGGATGCTCCACGTTATCATCGTTCTTATGAGATAATACTGCTCATATAGTGGAGAGAGAGGCACCTGTTTGCACTATGAACTGTTTGTCAAAGTTGGGATATTGCAATATGGGTGCACTTGCTAATGCGGTGTGCAATACATCGAAAGCATTCTGGCATCGTTCTGTCCAATTGAAAGAAACGTTTTTCTTCAGAAACTCAAAAAGTGGGGCCCAAATACAACTGAAATTGGGAATAAACCGGAGGTTATACCCAACCATCCCCAGAAGCACTTAAATGTACCGCTTGCTACCTGGGTGGGTCATCTTGCTTATTGCTTCCACTTTTGCTGGCTGCAGTTTAAGCCCATTTGAATCCATGACGAACCAAAGTATTCCAATTGCTCCTTAAAGAAATGGCACTTTTGAGGCTTGATTTTGATATAGTGGAAGTGAAGCGTCAGAACACTTGTTCCAAATGGCCAAGGTGTTCAGTAAACATCCACAAGAACACGTTGATATTGTCAAGATAAACTAAAATGCAGGACAACTTTAAATCACCTAGAATCATATCCATGGCATGCTGGAATATAGCTGGGGCATTGCACAACCCTTGTGGCATGCGATTAGGTTGGAATAATCCTTTTGATGTGATGATAGCACATTTTTCTCATTCCGCTGATGGCAATTCAATCTGCCATTACCCTGAGATCAGATCCATGGTCAAGAAATAGTACGCTCCTCCCAATCAATCTAACACATTGTCAATCCGCGGAAGAGGGTAGGAATCCTTCTTTGTTACGTTATTGAGTTTGCAATAGTCAATAGCCACCCAATTTGAGCCATCTTTTTTTATTTACTATGAGCACCGGTGATGCCCATGGACTATTCAACAGCTCTAGCATCCCCTGCACTATAAGTTTATCCACCTCATTGGAAACAACTGCCTCCACTGCTTTAGAACGTCTAATAGGTTGCGATCAAATGGGAAGGTGGTCCCCGGTATCTATCCAATGTACCACCCTTTGAGCGCACCCCAAATCGTTATCATCATATGCAAAAATATCTTGATACTTTTCAAATAACGCCATAGCCTGTTCTTGTTGTTCCGTTGATAATCCAGTAAGCGCTTCCCATGGAACCACGGTCAATACGCCAAGTGGAGAGCTTATCAGCAGTCTGAGATCCTCCCAAGAGCTGAAATTATGAATATAGCGGACTTCTTTTATAGGAGAAGTGTAAATAATCCACCACTTGGTGCCGCTGAATTTTTAGGGTCTCCTTTTGTAAATTTGATAGTAGCACTTTCACTTCTCCATTTCCAGATAGCAGAAACCCTGGAGCCACATGTGGCTCAAGCCTAGAGTGTTGGTAAGGAGCCATGTTTTCACCATAAAGACCTTTTGGGACATTAATTTCGAGCTCAGTTCCTACTATGCATTGGTGTCCAGAAGGTATGCTCCAATTGCTAGCCGCTTGAAGCGGAATCCCTTTTATTACATAGATCTGGTTGGGGAGAACCCTGGTCCGTCGCTTCAGTCATCAATAGTGCACAGGGATTACTCTGTCGCTGTAGGCTAGAATGATTTAACTAGAACAGAACGAGTCCGTTGGGATTCCACATGAGGTAAAATAAACAGGAATTTGTTGTCCTAAAATATTAAGTTTTTCCTCCGCCATGTCTATCACAACACCAAAGTTTTTCATAAATGCTGCACTGATTAGCATGTCATAATTGTTGTTTGACAGAACCACCGCTGGGGCGGAAGCCTGGATGGACCCAAATCATAAGGGCAATGTATTATATGTATCTTCAGATACAGTGCTATGCATCCCTGTAGTTCCATATACTACTCAATGATCCAAATCCGGTTTGAGCAGGAGTTTAGACACCAACCAGGTAGAGACTGTGTTCACAGGGGCTCCAGTATCGATGATAGCCCAGATTTTTGTATTTTGAACAAAAATGTCACAATAAGTACATTCCAAGTAAGAAGAACCATCAGTGTTTATTGTGTGTACATCTAAGGGCTTACTGTTACTTAAGAAAGAGGAGATGCTCTTGCTGACCTGTGGGTACTAATTGATGATTTTTCCACCGGAATGGCATTGTGGACTCTTACCAAAGAAGTAGCAGCCATCAGAGGATCCTTGATACTTGTGCCAATCTGTTCCAAGATCTGCCACGCATATGGCTTCGGCGCTTCCTGGCAAAACACAGAGCTTGAAGGTAAATTTATACATTTGGACCCAGAAGCAGGGATCCCCAACAGAAGCTGTTGGTATAGTAATTCATCCGATTGAGTTTCAAATTCTTCCCAATTAGGAGCTGAGGATTCGTTAGGGATAAGTGAATTAGACATAGCGGAGGTAGGGCATCCCATCTCTACTCTGCTTGAGCTTTTCCCTGCGGGGTCTCATTGGTTGGTAATGCATACAATTGTGTTTTACTAGGGCAGTTTGCCACATAATGCCCCCTCCAGCTTCATTGGAAGCAAGTATTTATGAAGGGTTTGTGTATATAACATGCAGCTGAAGGACCAGTGCAATAATTAATGGTATGTTTCCAAGGTCGGGAACGAGCTGGCAGATCATATCTAGGTCAGAAAGAATTCACAGATCTGTATGATGAACAAATACGTTCTGACAGATGATAGCATAGCCTCTGTAGTTCATACTCTGAAGTCTTTGGTGCGGGGATAACAGAGGGTTGCCAGGCTATATTAGGGGTGCTGTTCGTGGCAGAGAGTCAATGTAAAGTATTTATGATTTGAATAAGTCCTGCCTCTTCATTTAACACATGAGACATAGTATTAAATAGTTCCCAATATGGTTTGACAGATGTCATCATCGCAATACCCACATCCTCAGCAGATAAAAGGTTGGCCCCTATTAGTACCATGTGCTTCCGCCAATAAACGTTCAACAAAATCTGACGGAGTCTCATCTTGGTGAAATTAAATAGTCAGAAAATCAGCTTTCCGTTGGGCCATTTTGGTCGCACCCCCAAACAGCCAAAGAATAATCGCCTTAATTTCTTCATAGGATGCTGAGCTGTTTGGGAGGTAGCAAGTAACTTGATCAGCGCTGTCTATATCAAGAGCAGACAGCAACAGTTTTGCTTTCCATTGATCAGAAACTCCTTCCATGGCAAATTTAAATCGTTTGAAATACCCATGTAGGTTTCCATCACAACTAAAAGGAGGTAAGTTCTCAATTTGCACGGCTTCGTCTTGCTTCACACTTCTGCAGAAAGAACCAAGCGCATTGGTTCGCCAGCTGGTCAAGCTCAAATATGGCATGATGAACTCAAAGGAAGTAGAGTTGCGCGGGGTATACATTCCATTGCTTGAAGGATATTCGTTAGTGGAGTCTTAGCGTTCATCCCCCAAGTTGCCACTGACTGCACCGTTCCCCCAGTTCCAGCATACTCCGCCAATTGCTCATTGATCATCTGCTCCGCTTTAATCAATGACATCTACACCATCCATCCTGTAATTCCTGCTGAAGTGTCACATATTGATTTTGCAGCTTCCAAAAATATTCCCTCTCCTCATGCAACTGCAGTTCTACTGCTTGTAGGCGCTAGAGGACACTTCTGATTGTACTTTGTATATGGCTGTGCTGTTGGCTAAAATAACCCACTTGTTGGTTAGCCTTGTCCATTCGGGTCAGGAGAGCGACTTGTTCCCATATCAATATTTCATTGGCCCAATTAAGGTTATTAAGTCGTTCTTGTATGTCAGTATACTCCTGGGTCTCATAGAATGGAAGAGGGAAAACTCAACGCCGCTCAACCTGACTATATGCTTCCAATTGGGTAACCTGGCGAACTAGCTGCAGGTACTCAGGGGACATTGACCACAGGTTAAGCTCGTTACCAGTCATTTGCTGGCTACTCCATTCAATATGAAGTTGGTTTGCCTCAGCTGATACAAAGCTGACTTGATCCACCACTTGCTGTTCCACTAGTAATATTTTTCTTTAAGCTGGGATACCATGTCTTTGAGTGCTTCCACCCATTCAGCTAAACCCGTCATAAAACACTAAGTAATGTGGCCCAGCGTCATGACATCCCAAATACATTCCATCAATAGACCATGTTGATCCAACAGCTCATCAATTACCTGAGACAACTCAAGATGCAAATGTGATACCAACATGACTAACCGGTGGTGGATGTTCTCAACACAGTGGTCCACTTGCCCAAGCGCCCTTTGTACCTCTGAAAAAGAGTGATTGAGGTGGTTTAGCAAGAGGCAAATATCATTTTGTTGTGCTCGAGCAAATTTCACCACATCTCAAATTTCTATATTTTGGTGAGCCAATACTTGTAGTAGTTGTCAGATAGACGGTTGCACATATGCAACTAGTTATTCCTTGATTCCGCAAATACCAAGGCGGCGAGTCAACCCCGTTGTTGTTGTGTTTAGATAAGACATGTACATGGCGTAATGACCTTCTTAATCGCGTTGGTTATAAAATAGACTCAAGGCATACTCCCCTGCCTCATCTTCATATAATCAATACCCTTAAAACAACCACTCCATAATATTTTGCAGCTGCTGAGGGGTCACATTCGTGGAGCGCCCTAGTTGGTCAGCCATCAGCTCAGGGCTGTTTTCCAGTTGCAGATTAATCACAACTTCATCATTACCCAGTTCAGTCACACTAAATAATATTAGATTATTATTAGATGCCTCCTGTATTTCTTCCAAATGATGCGCGCAGAATCCATTAGACTGGTGATGCAACAAATGAGGGCTCATCATCGTTTTCACAGCGTTGAATACTTACAGCTGACCAATGGTTCCCTGTAGTGAGCACCACTGTTAATTCTCGGTGTATAGTCTTGATTCTGCTGAGTCAGTTTGCACGGGGTATTAGCCACTGGGTAACCAAATCAGACAATATGAAGATCGCTAATTTTTTAATAAAACTAATAACTTCTCTCATGGAGCTATCGCCCCTTATTTTGACCTTCATTATTGTACTAATACACAGACCTTTCTGCAACAACCTATTTTCTGAATGAATCCCCACCAATTCACTCTGTAACTCTTTATATCTTAATTCCCCAAACTGGATGCATCCTCATCTTGGTGTCTTCTATTCAATTCTCCCTTTTTATTTGAAACTCTCATTTATCCTAATCTTGGCATAATCCCCCATTCTTGCCGATTGGTTGACATTTCAATCGATTATTATTCATATACTTCTCTTTGTTAGTCTTGAGACTCGTCCTGATTCCCCCTCCAATCTGTTGTATGGTTAGCATATCGTCCAATCATAATAAAATCCCAACAGATGCCCCAGGGCTTTTGTAATGCCCTGGCCACTTTCCAACGTGCCATGGACAGGATCCTTGGGAACTTGAAGCTTTCATGCATCCTCATCTACCTAGATGACACTACCGTCTTCTCAAAAACCTTTAATGGGCACATTGAGCATCATCAGGAGGTCTTCAATTGGCTAAATGGCTTCCATAAAGATTAAACCTTTAAAGTGCTCTTTCTTCTAATATGAACCGGAGTTCCTGGGACACAAAGTTTCCAAGGATGGCATCCAGCCTATACCAGACAAGGTCGATGCTATAGAGAAGGTGATTGTAAGTTTTGGGGAACGTCCCCTGGCTATTGATAAGTCCATTTTCCCATTCCTGAGTAAGAAGACACCAAAGAGGATGGTGGTACCTCTCATTAATCAGGGCGATCTCGCTCACATAGTAGATGAGTGGTGGGTAATAGCTCTTCTGCTTCGGATCCCACCCCCAGCACCCACACTCATCTCAGCAGAACTGTTATGGGGAATTAACAAAATTTGTACTCAGATTGTCAAATTGAAATCAGTCAGATCTAATTCGAATGGCAATCTGGCCAATGCTTGGATCTCAAATGGCTGGAAAGGCATGAAGACTGAGGTATCAGCTGGAATGGGCTGATGGTTCCAATTCAATTAAAATGTCAATTGAACAAATCACCTTCCTACCAAAGTCATTGAGGATCATCCTCAACGGCCAGGCTATAGCATCAGATGCCATTGACAAAGGGTTCAAAGTCCCCTGTTAACAATTTGGGCGTTGTGGCTGATGTGATGCCACTGACCAAACAAATGACCCCACGACCAAGTGTGGGCAGGTTGGGTGTCCCAAACCCATTCCCAACCAAATGGACCCGCCCCTATGTGGGGTGGCCTTGGGGGATTCCCATCGCTCATCGGGCCCAAAGCCATCACATCAACCATCAGAAATGTAGCCGAGCCTTGGTTTGGACATTTGAGGTTGAACCAACAGCAACTTGGCCCGCCGCCAAATTTTTGATGTCAGTTCCCAAGGAACAAACCCCCCAATCCTGAATAATTTGCTGATTAGGTCGAAATTGAGGGTCCCAATCCTGGCTTGTCACTACCCCAATACACCACTATTTAATCAGTTGCATAGCACTGAGAAATTGTTGGTTAATTTCCTTCTTTTTCCTTCGATAAAATTTTTTCCAAAAAACCAAACAATTTTTCTATTGTATTACTCCTTCTGACTGCATCCCTGATGGCGTTTCCCTGGTGGCCTGTCAGTTTGTACACTGGATGGGCTCTACCAGTACTTATGGTCACTATGACCCCCTCCATAATTAATTGGATTCAGCGAGTCCAATGTTTTTGGCTATACAACCCCATCATCATGAACTTCCGGTAGCATTACATGGGAATCTTGTGGCCTTATGTCCACCAATTGCAAGAGAGAATCCGCCTCCTTGCCTCCCCGGTTGAAATGACCCCATATGCTGATGAACTCATTTAAACTATCTCTGTGATCCCACCCCTGCAGCAAGGCCCCCTGGGTCAGGAGTGGGTTCATTGTGGTTCATCGTCAGGATCATACTCACTGGTGTGTTACACCAACAATTTTTCATTTCCCAATGCCCAGCTCCATATCAAGTCATTTGGTTAGCAATGCCTATGGCATTCTGGCTTGCTTTTTAGGCGCTTACACATCCTGACTGGCAGGCCGGTCTAAACTTCTTCTGCCATTTCCATGACATAATTGACCAACCATTGTTCCCAGCCACTTCTGCCTTGTTCTTCAAACTGGGTGCTGCAGTGGTTACCCTTTACCAAATGAATGTGCAATCAGTAGTTTGTTGTTTGTTGTTTGTTTGGTCTCTTTTTGATTTTGGGAGAAGTATTCGCTCTACCTTGGGAAATCTTCTTCAATCCACCCAAGCTGCGCGGAATGCGCCTCCTCCCCTTCCACTAGCCCGGAGGGAAGTTTGAGTGTCCCCCTCCCAGGAGATCGCCAACCAAGTTCTCAACGCGCTCATGAGGTGCAAATGCATACAGCAATTGCGCTTAATAATGCTTCCGCGTTATCCCATGCTCAACAAGGGCTCGCGTTGTTAGACACTGTGAATGGGATGCCCACCGTTGGGTGAGAGGTTTTTTGCGCTATTCCTCACAAGCAGGCGACTCCACCCCCTGATGGCTGTCATGTTGGCTGCCCTGAAACCCCCTGTGTCACAATTGGACCACCTATTCAGACTGATCTATGTCATGGCCAAAGCCCTTAACTTGGTTTCTTTGATTTCTGCCTTTCATGAACTGGCCCCGCGTTGGGTCTATCTATCAATATGCTTCAGGCAGTCTTTAGATTGGGCTTGGATTTGGGTTCTGCTCATCACGAGGTCTGGTCCACCATCCAATGATCAGTAGATCAAATATGTGCCACCGCAACCACCATCAACGCCTTACCCCGCCATGTTACCCATTATCAGAAGGCGAATTTCTTGATTGGGTTACCCAAAGTAGACGCAGATGATGCGCCTATCTCTGAATTAGCGGTATATCTGGGTACCAATCTTGCCATAACCCCTGAGTCTGAGTTGGCAGATACAGAGTTACCTATTAATGAATCTGTTCAAGCCCAGATGGAGGAAGTCATTTCCCCTGCCCTCATACTTCCAATTTTCTCTCTGGCAAAGGACCTGAACCTTACCCCTGATATGCCAGTTATTTCTCCAGTTGCAAATGAGTCAGTCAAATCTTCCAATAAACAAAACTTCGCTTATTTCCTATTGCCTATGAAGATCAGTGTCAGCTCGCATCATGTCTCCTTCAAAGCCCTGGTGGATACTGGAGCTGCAGGGAACTTCATGAGTGTCAAGTTGGTGTAACAATTAGAACTGGAAATGGATGCAGGCCCCTCAGTGATGGTGGCCTCATCTGCTTCCCAGCCCTCATATGTCATTCACTGACTGGTACCTTTTTCAATCCACCAGTTCAGCTTCTGCGATCATTTTTTGGCCATGCCAAACTTGGTGTTTCTGGTGATCTTAGGTGTGGGGTGGTGGCGTCAACAACATGTTAAGATTCATTTAGGGTCTAATATGTTGTCATTTACCAATGATCATCTGGAGGGAGAATTCCCTTTGATTGACACCCTCGAGAAGATACAAGGAACCAGCTCTATCACTACCCTAGTCACTTCTGCGGGCATCCCGGCCAATTTCCCTGAGAGCTTAATGTGCTATTGGAGAATCTTCAACATGAAAAAGGCGGATCGCCTGCCTAAGCACACTAGGTTTGATTGTGGGTTTTGAACGCCCGTGGAGTTGGTGAACATCAACTGCCCGTTGTATCCTCATACAGCGGAGGAAGAAGTTGCAATCAATACCTGGTTGGATGATAAATTGAAAAAGGGTTGGTTTTTCAAGGAGACCTCACCCGTCACCTCCCCCATCATCTTCACCAAAAAAGTGAATGGTTCTCTCCGTCCCTGCGTGGATTAAAGTCATTTAAATAAAATAACGGTTTCTGATCCCTACTCCTTGCCTCTGGAGCATACAATCAGCCAGGCAATCGCCAAATCCCTTGTGTTCTCTAAGTTGTATCTGGTGAACGCCTTCAACCAAATTTGGTAATGGAAGGGCAGGAATGGTTAACAGCGATCCAGATGAAGCGCGGCATTTTCCAATTTCATTTAATGCTCTTTGGGCTGAAGATGTTCCCGCTACATTTCAATGGATGGTTGATAATGTAATGGTGACCAGTTTTCCTGTGCAATTGCATACATTGATGATATCCTGGTTCATTCCCCAACTCCTGAACAACACTCTCTGACTTGGAGGCGGTTGTGGTCACCTTTCATAAGGCAGGTTTGTTCCTCAAACCTTCCAAGTGTGAGTTTTATAAGGAGGAGGTTACCTTCCTCGGGAACCTGGTTCTCAAAGACAGCTATGCGTTCCCTCCCAACAAGTTAGATGCGATCCAAGAATGGCTAACTCTGACTATGCAGAAACAAGTTTGGAGTTTCATGGGAACTAACATTTTTCTGAAAAAGTTTTCTCCGGCACTTTCCCAGCTGGCCACACCGCTCCACCCCCTTACTGGGAAAAACATACCATTTTATTGGACGCCTGAATGCCAGCAGGCGTTCAAATTGATCAAGGAGGTGTTTGTGTCTCCACTCATTTTAAAGCACGCCAATCCTACTAAACTGTATATTGTTGCATGCGATGCCTCATCAGTTGCAGTGGGAGCAGTGTTGCTTCAGGAGCACAATGGTTTAGAACACCTGGTCACTTACTTTTCCCAGAAGTTCACAGCCACAGAGCAGTCCTGGGCTATATATGACAAGGAATTTGCAGCTGTTGCATGGGCATTAACTCATTGGCGGTATCTGTTGCAGGGTGCCCGCCATGAATTAACGGTCTGCACAGATTATCAGGCCCTTTTGTATTTTTGCAAACCCCAAAAATTGTTGCATTGGCAGGCCTGAACCTATCAGGACCTGTGCAGCTTTAACTTTAAATACAAATTCGTTAAAGGCGCGCTCAATATACTTCCCAATTTCCTAAGCCGCAGCCCCACCCACTGTCCCTCAGAACCAGAGGAATTGGACCTTTTTACCATGATTCCTGCTGCTCAAATCCTGTCAATCGTTCCCCCCATTGTTTCCTCCATCACTTTGGCTCCCAATGCCCCACTAGTGGCTCAGGTCTTAGCCAGTCAAATGGCCTGCCCTGAGGGCGTGGTGTTGGTCAAGAAGTTGGTTCACTCGAGTCACAAACACTCCCTATACTCCTTAGAAGAGGGACTCATTTACTTTCAGTCTCACATCTGGGTCCCCCTCCTTCCGATCAGATGTATTCCAAACACATCATGATCCCCCACAGTTGGACATCCCAGTAACAAGAAATGCATCAATTTTATCAAGAGAACCTTCAATTGGGTGGGTCTGACAAAAGAGGTTCTGGCTTGGATTGCCAATTGTGTTACTTGCGCTAGGGCTAAGTCAGATTGCTCCAGCAAAAACAGCCTCCTGCACCCCTTACAGCAGATGGAGGGCCCATGGACCTCAGTGTCTGGGATTTCATCGTTGAACTCCCCTGTTCTAATGGGTTCACAGTGGTGATGGTAGTGGTGGATCATTTCACAAATTTCCCTTTTTATACCTTATACTTCCACAATTATGTCAGAAGAAATTGCCCATCTTTTTGTACGCCATATGTTTTTGATGTTCAGTCTCCCCCAGGAGATCATCAGTGACCGGGGCTCACAGTTCACTGCGCGGTTTTGGAGTGAACTCCTATTGATCCTAAAAATATCCCCCTGTAACTCCATGGCATATCATCCTCAGTCTGATGGATAGACTGAGAGGGTCAATCAAGTCCTCGAATAGTACCTGTGTTGCTATGCTGCAGCTGCGCAGGATACTTGGGCTGGTGACTTGCCTCTCACTCAAATCACTTACAATAACGGGACCCATGCATCCACAGGGGTTTCCCATTATGAAGCAATGTTGGGTTATAATCTTTCATTTTTGGTCAGGCCATGCTTGCAGCCTGAGGTTCAAGCTGCTGCGGATCACGCTGCCCATATCAGATTGACCCAAGCCTTAGTGCGGGAACACCTCACCAAAGCCATTGATGACTACAAGCAGTTCGCGGATCATAAACATCTCCCAGGTTATGATTTTATGGTGGGTTCCTACATCATGCTTGGTACCTGTCACTTAAGAATTCAGACCCCTTCCCATAAGTTCGCCAGTAAACGCTCAGGTTCCCATTTGGTGGAGGAGGTATTGGGCAATGGGGCATTCTGACTTAAGCTCCCTGCGCATTGGAAGCAGCATCCTGTTTTCCATGTTTCCCAGCTGTCGCCCTCCAAGGGTGCAATTCCCATGGAACTGGAACCAATCATTGTCAATAATGGGGAAGAGTCCAAGGTAGAGGCTATCCTGGCATCCCGGAAGTCGCGATGTTCCATCCAATATCTAGTGGCCTGGAAAGGGTATCCAGCCTATGAAAATAGTTGGGTCAAGGCGCGCAATTGTGCGAATTGTATGGACCTGGTCAAAGTGTTCCATATATTCCACCCTGAGGCCCCCCGCCCCCCCCAAAAAAAAAGTAAGTTACAACAATTATAGCAATCAAGTTACCCAAGGCGCACAAGAATGTGGCTCTAGTGCAGTTTCCCGGTGGGGGTGCCCTTCCTTTGGAAAAAGGAAAGGGTAATGTAAGTCCCAGGGAATGTCCCCAGGCTGTTGATTGGGCTATTTTCCCATTCCTGAGTAAGAAGACACCAAAGAGGATGGCGGTACCTCTTGTTACTCAGGGTGATCTCGCTCACATAGTAGACGAGTGGTAGGTAACAGCTCTTCCACTTTGGATCCCACTCCCAGCACCCACACTCACCTCGGCAGAACTGTAATGGGGAATTAGAAAAATCTGCGCTGAGATTGTCAAATTGAAATCAGTCAGATCTAATTCGAGTGGCAATCTGGCCAATGCTCAGATCTCAAATGGCTGGAAAGGCATGAAAACTGAGGTATTGGCCAGAACAGCTGACAGTTACAATTTAATTAAAATGTTGATCAAACAAATCACCTTCCTACCAAAGTTGTTGGGATCATTCTTGATGGCCAGGCTATAGCATCGAATGCCATCAATAAGGGATGAAGTCCCCTGTTGACAATTTGGGTGTTGCGGCTGATGTGATGCCACTGACTGAATGAACAGCCCCACAGCTGAGCACGAACAGGTTGGGCGTCCTGAACCCGTTCCCAACCAAATGGACCCGCCCCTATGTGGGGTGGCCTTGGGGAATACCCATCACTCATTGGGCCCAACGCCATTGCATCAACCATCAGAAATGTAGCCGAGCCTTGGTTTGGACATTTGAGGTTGAACCAACAGCAACTTGGCCCGCCGCCAAATTTTTTGATGTCAGTTCCCAAGGAACAAACCCGCCCATTTCCAAATAATTCGCTAGTTAGGTTAAAATTGAGGGTCCCAATCCCAGCTTGTCACTACCCCAATACACCACTATTTAATCAGTTGCATAGCACTGAGAAAATTGTTGGTTAATTTTCTTCCTTTTCCTTCAATAAAAGTTTTTCCAAAAAACCAAACAATTTTTCTATTGTATTACTCCTTCTGACCGCATCCCTTGATGGCGTTTCCCTGGTGGCCTGTAAGTCTGTACACTGGATGGGCTCTACCAGTACTTATGGTCATTATGACCCCCTCCATCGTTGGTTGGATTCAGCGAGTCCAATATTTTTGGCTATACAACCCAGCTATCATGAACTTCCGGCAGCAGTACACAGGAATCTTGTGGCCTTATGTCCACCAATTGCAAGAGAGAATCCGCCTCCTTGCCTCCCCGGTTGAAATGACCTCATATGCCAATGAACTCATTAAAACTATCTCTGTGATCTCGCCCCCTGCAGTAAGACCCCCTGGGCCAGGAGTGGCTCATTGTGGTTTGTCATTAGGATCATACTCACTGTTTTGTTACACCAACAATTCATCGTTTCCCAATGCCCAGCTCCATATAAGTCATTTGGTCAGAAATGCCTCTGGCATTCTGGCTTGCTTTTTTGTGCTTATGCATCCCGACTGGCAGGCTAGTCTAAACTTCTTCTGACGTTTCCATGACAATGATACGCCCCCAGAGCTTAAGGGATATCCAGGTATTACTAGGCATGGTGGGCTATTATTGTCAGTTTATCCACCAGTTTGATGACCTAGCCAAGCCACTGTTCTACCTCCTGCAGAAGAATGTGACGTTCAAATGGCGGCCTGAACAAGAACAAGATTTTAATGCCTTGAGAACTGCTCTATGCACTAAACCCATTCTAGTCCACCTGCGCTTTGACTAACCTTCTTGTTGTTTATGGATGCAAATGATGTTGCCATCAGGGCTATCCTAGCCCAACATGACAATCAAGTTGACCATCCTGTGGCCTACTTTAGTAAGATGTTGAGTAAAGCTGAACGGAACTACAGTGTTACCAAGAGGGAATGATTGGCTGTCTTACAAGACATAAAACCTTTCTGGCCTTACCTCTACAATACTCATTTTACTATTATTACAGACCACTCCTCGCTCCAGTGGCTCCAGTAGATGAAGGACCCAGATGGCTAATTAGCCAGGTGGGATTTACAACTGCTATGCTATGATTTCACCATTGTCCATCATGCAGGCGTGATGCACCAAAATGCTGATGGCCTCTTTAGGATGACAGTGCAAGCAGCTTTGACCCCCAAGGAGGACCAGCTGTATAATCTAATTGGCCAACCTGAGCAGTAGGAGTTGGAGATCCCCGAGCTCCAAGCTGAACTCCAAAGGATGACTCAAGACACATAAATTAAGGATGGGCTGCTTTACAAGAAGGTCAATAAGTTTTGGCTCCCAATATGTCCGCCCCTTCTCCTGAACTGACGTTATTCTAGAGGGCCATTCCACTGTGGTACATGGGGCCATTAAGAAGACCCACGAATAGCTGAAGTCAAGATGTTATTGGGACAAAATGGTAGAAACCATCCAAGAGGTCTTGAAAGCATTTATGACTTGCCAATCTCAAGACTGAGCCAATCCTTAAAGCCAACATTTGGTTGTTGCCCCGACTGGGCCCTTCAATGTAGTTAGCATTGATGTGGTAGCCCTCTTCCCACTAGGTTTCATGGCCATAAGTATATTATCCTAGCCGTGGACCACTTAACCAAGTGGATTGAAGCAATTTTAGTCCCCGCTGCCACTGCCACTGCCAAAGCCACAGCCCTCTTCCTTGTTTGATCTGTTTTCACCCAGCATGGGTGCCCCCAAACCTTACTTTTGGACAATGGATTGAACTTCAATTCACAGGTAGTAAAAGAACTTACCTCGCTATATGGCACTATCCAGAATTTCGTTGCCCCTTACCACTCCTCTATTAATGGGGCAGTAGAAAGCGCTAATGGAACTCTTATTTACATTCTAAAGAAGTTAGCCACCTCAGATCCTGCTCATTGGAACCATTAACTACCCAGCACTTTGCTTGCCTACAGGGTAAGCCACCACTGAGTCATCAGGATGTCCCCATTCGAAGCCCTAGATGGGCGTGCACCTCAGCTACCAAGTAGCATCCAGCCATTACTTGAGACCTCCACACCTGAGAAGTCCAAATTAACTATGAGTGTTTAAGTACCAGGGAATGTCCTCTGGGCATCGATTGGGCCATTTTCCCATACCTGAGCAAGAAGGCACCAAAGAGGATGGCTGTACCCCTCATTACTCAGGGCGATCTCGCTCACATGGTAGATGAGCGCTGGGTAACAGCCTCCCACTTCAGATCCCACTTCCAGTACCCACACTCTCCTCAGCAGAACTGCTACAAGGAATCAGTGAAATCTGCACTGAGAACGCCAAAATGAAATCAATTGCAACTAATTTGAGTGGCAATCAGCCTGATGCTCAGATTTCAAATGGTTGAAAAAGTATGAAGACCGATCTATCAGCTGGAATGCTTGACGGTTGCAATTCAGTTAACACAACAATCAGAAAAATCTCCCCCTCCCAAACTTGTTAGGAATCACCCCCAATGGGCAGGTAACAGCATCAGACACCATCAACGAGGTTTCAAAGCTTCCTGCTGACAAATCAGGCATTGCGCCTGACGTAATGTCACTGACTGAACAAATGTCCCAACGACTGAGCATGGGCGGGTTGGATGTCCTGAACCCATTTCCAACCAAATGGGCCCACCCCTATGTGGGGTGGCCTTGGGGATTCTGGCTGCTCATCGGGCTAAATGCTGTCACACCAACCATCAGAAACATAGTTGAGCCTCAGTTTGGATGTTCAAGGTTGAATCAACAGTGACTCAGCCTGCCACCATATTCTTTGATGTTGATTCCCAGTAAATTATCTGTTCCCCATTCCAAACAATTCGCCGGTTAGGTCAAACTTGTGGGACCTGATCCCGGCTTGTTTCCCCTCCAAATTGACTACTTATTTAATCAGTCGCATCACACTGAGAAAATTGTTGGTCAATTTTTCTTCCTTAAATTTTTCATTAAAAAACCTTCCCCAAAATTTAGTTTTTATATGTTGAGAATTAAGTCGCCTTTTCCACCAATACTCTCATACCCCTCGGGGTCAACAGCCATGTTCATCTGGTATTTTATTTTGTGCCTGTATGAAATTCTGGCTCACCAGCAGATATTGGTGATACTCCTTTCCAGTTCCATATTCGTCATATCAGTAGCAGTGCCATGGGCATTCTGGTTTGCCGTTCAGGTGCTCTGACACCTTGGCTGGCAGGCCAGTCTAATTCTTACTTGCTGTTCGCCTGACATATTTGACCAACCATTATTATTAGCCATTTCCGCCTTTCTCGCATATATTGGCACAGCAATGGTCCCTTCTTTTCAACTGAACCAGCTTGTGAAGAAGATTATCTCTGCCCACATTAGTCTGGTCCCACCCAAGACTCCAAACCCATACCCCATTTTTGCCGCGGCTATTCTGCCCATTTCAGCAGAATCTGACACCCCAACTTGCAACGAGTTTACTCCCCACCAAAGCCTAGTGGTTTCCCCTGACCCCACTACCATCTCTTAGGTATCACTGGATTCATCCACAACTACCAATAAAGAGAACTCCGCTTACTTCTTAGTACCCATGAAGATTAGTGTTGGGTCCCATCACATCTCCTTTGAGGCCCTGGTGGACACTGGAGCCACGAGAAACTTTATGAGTGTAGAAATAGCCCAGCAATTGGAACTTGCCATGGATGCAGATCCTTCAGTGATGGTTGCATCGTCAGCCTCCCAAAACTCATACCTGGTATGTCAACCAGTCACATTTTCAATACACCAGTTCAGCTTCTGCGACCGCTTTTCTGCTATGCCAAACTTGGTGTTTTCAGTGATCTTGGGAGTGGGATGGTGGCGCTGGCAACATGTCAAAATCCACCTGGAGTCTAACATGCTGTTGTTCACTAGATGATCAACTGGAGGGTGAATTCCCTCTAGTTGAAACTCTTAAGAAAGCTCAAGGTTGCAGTCCTATCACGTCCCTCGTCTCCCCTACAGGCATACCATCCAATTTTCCAGAAAGTTTAATGCACTATCAAAGCATTTTTGATTCTAAAAAGGCGGATTGTTTGCCCCCCACACTAGATTTGACTTTGGTTTTCACACGACGGTGGAGTTGGTGAATATCAACTGCCCATTGTATCTCCATACAGCTGAGGAGGAGGCTGCACTCAACACCTGGTTGTATGATATGTTGAAAAAAGGGTGGTTGTTTAAGGAGACCTCACCAGTCGTGTCTCCCATCATCATCTCTAAAAAAGCCAATGGTTCTCTCCGCCCCTGTGTGAACTACGGACACTTATATAAAATCACAGTTTCTGATCCCTACCCCCTGCCTTTAGAACAGACGATAAGCCAAGCAATTGCCAAATCTCGGGTGTTTTCTAAGCTGGACTTCATCAATGCATTCAACCAGATTCAGGTAATGAAAGGGCAAGAATGGTTAACAGCAATCTGGATGAAGTGGGGCATTTTCCAATTCCGCGTAATGCCCTTTGGGCTGAAGAACGCTCCCGCTATGTTTCAACGCATGATTGACAATGTACTAGATGATTTCTAGCTTACCTGCGCAGTAGCATATATTGACAACATTCTGGTTCACTCCCTGACTCCCAAGAAGAACGCTACTGACTTGGAATCAGTTGTGGCCGCCTTGCATAAGGCAGGTTTTTTCATCAAACCTTCCAAGTGTGAGTTCTATAAGGAGGAGGTTACCTTTCTTGGGAACCTCGTCCTTAAAGATGGTTATGCAACCCTCCCAATAAATTGGATGCTATCTGGGAATGGCTAACCCCAACTACCCAGAAACAACTACGGAGTTCCTTGGGAACCATCATTTTATTAAAAAAGTTCTCCCCAGCACTTTCCTAGCTTGCTGCCCCGCTTCACCCCCTTACAGGGAAAAATGTACCATTTTGCTGGATGCCCGAATGCCAGCAGGTGTTCAAATCGATTAAAGAGGTGTTTGTATCCCCTCCCATTTTGAAACATGCCAATCCCACCAAGCTGTATATCATTGCATGTGATGCTTCATCAGTAGCCATGGGGCAGTGTTGCTCCAGGAGCATGATGGCTTGGAACACCTGGTCGCCTACTTTTCCCAAAAGTTCACCTCTATGGAACAGTCTTGGGCTATTTATGACAAGGAGTTGGCAGCCATTGCATGGGCCCTAACTCATTGGAGGTACCTGTTACAGGGTGCCCAACATGAACTAACGGTCCGCACAGATCACCAGGCCCTTTTGTACTTTCGTAAATCCCAAAAATTGGCACATTGATAAGCCTGAACTTATTGGGACCTGTGCAGCTTTAACTTCAAATACAAATTCATAAAAGGTGAACTCAATGTACTTCCCAATTTTCTCAGCTGCAGCCCCACCCACTGTTCCATAGATCTGGAGGTAGTGGATCTTGTTACTGTGATTCCTACCACCAAATCCTGTCAATTGTCCCCCCTGTTGTTTCTTCTGTCACTCTGGCCCCCGACGCTCCATTAGTTGCTCAGGTCTTAGCTAGTCAAATGGCCTGCCCTGAGGTTGTGGAGTTGGTCAAGCAGTTATCTCACCAGAAGCACTAACACTCCCTATACTCACTGAAGGAGGGTCTTATATATTTTCAATCTTGCGTTTGGGTTTCCCCTCCTTCTGAACTGAGGTATTCCGCGCACATCACTATCCCCCCACGGTTGGTCACCCTGGTACTAAGAAATGCATCAATTTGATCAAACGGACCTACATTTGGGCGGGTTTGACAAAAGAAGTTCTGGCCTGGATCGCTGACTGCATTACTTGTGCTTGGGCTAAGTCAGACTGCTCCAGTAGAAATGGTCTTTTACACCCCTTACAGCAGGTGGAGGGTCCATGGATGTTGGTGTCCATGGATTTTATTGTCACTCCCCTGCTCTAATAGGTTCACAGTGGTGATGGTGGTGGTGGATCATTTCACAAAACTTTCCCTCTTTATTCTTACCATTCCACAATTACGTCAGAGGAGACTGCCCGCCTTTTTGTGCATCACGTGTTCTCAATGTTTGGTCTCCCCCAGGATATTATTAGCGACCGCGGTTCACAGTCCACAGCGCAATTTTGGAGTAAACTCCTATCTATCCTAAAAATATCCCCCTGCCATTCTACAGCGTACCATCCCCCAGTCTGATGGACATACTGAGTGAGTCAACAAAGTCCTTAAACTGTACTTGCGTTGTTATGCTGCGGCTGCACAAGACACCTGGGCCAACGACCTTCCCCTTGCTCAATTCGCCTATAACAATGGAACACATGCATCTAAGGGATTTTCGCCCTATGAAACAACGTTGGGTTACAATCCTTCATTTTCGGTCAGACCTTGCTTGTGACCTGAGGTGCAAGCTGCCGCGGATCACGCTGAACATATTAGGTCAACTCAATCCTTGGTGCAGGAACGCCTCACCAAAGCTATTGATGACTACAAGAGGTTTGTGGATTGTAAGTGGCTCCTGGGTCATGATATTACAGTGGGTTTCTATGTTATGCTCAATATCCGCCATTTACATATTCATGCGACTTCTTGTAAATTTGTGAGTAAGCGTTCTGGACCCCATTTGATGGAAGAGGTCTTGGGTAATGGCGCGTTCTGGTTGAAGCTTCCAGCTCACTGGAAACAGCATCCCATCTTCCACATTTCCCATCTGTCACCCTTCAAGGGTATGGTCCCCACAGAACCTGAACCAATCATCATCATGGATGTGGAAGAAACTGAGGTGGAGAACATCCTGGCATCCCGCAAGTCCCGCCAGTCCATCCAATATCTCGTGGCTTGGAAAGGTTACCCAGCTTATGAGAACAGTTGGGTCAAGGCACGTGATTATGCAAACTGTATGAAATTGGTTTAAGCATTTCATAAAACCCACCTCACCGCTCTCCATCCTCCCCAAAAAACAGTGATGGTAATGGCGATCAAGTTACCCAAGGCGCACAAGAATGTGGCTCTCGTACAGTTCCCCAGTGGTGGGGCCCTTCCCTTGGAAAAAGGAAAGGGTAATGTAAGTCCCAGGCAACGTCCTCTGGGCATCTATCGAGCCATATCCCATTCCCAAGCGAGAAGGCACCAAAGAGGATGGCTGTACCCCTGTTACTCAGGGCGATCTCACTCATGTGGTAGACGATTGCTGGGTAACAGCCCTCCCGCTTCAGATCCCACTTCCAGTACCCACACTCTCCTTGGCAGAAAGGCTACAAAGAATCAGTGAAATCTGCACCAAGATCATTGAAATGAAATTGATTGTACCTAATTAGAGCAGCAATCAGCCCAATGCTTAGATCTCAAATGGTCAAAAAGGTATTAAGACTGATCTATCAGCTGGAATGCCCGACAGTTGCAATTCAATTAACACAATGATTGGAAAAATATCCCCCTCCCAAATTCGTTAGGGATCACCCCTGATGGGCAGGTAACAGCATCAGACACCATCAACGAGGTTTTGAAGCTTTCTGCTGACAAATTGAGCATTGCGCCTGATGCAGTGTCACTGACCAAATGAATGGCCCAGCAACCAAGCATGGGTGGGTTGAACGTCCCAAACCCGTTTCCAACCAAATGGGCCTACCCCTATGTGGGGTGGCACTTGGGGGATTCTGGCTACTCGTCAGGCTAAACGCCATTGCACCAACTGTTAGAAATGCAGTTGAGTCTCAGTTTGGACATTCGAGGTTGAACCAACAGTGACTCAGCCTGCTGCCAAATTCTTCAATGTCAGTTCCCAGTAAATTATCTGTTCCCCATTCCTGAACAATTCGCCAGTTAGGTCAAACTTGTGGGACCAGATCCCAGCTTGTTTCCCCTCCAAATCAACTACTATTTAATCAGTCGCATCACACTGAGAAAATTGTTGATCAATTTTTCTTCCTTAAATTTTTCATTAAAAAACCTTCCCCAAAATTTAGTTTTTATATGTTGAGAAATAAGCCGCCTTTTCCACCAATGCTCTCATACCCCTCGGGGTTAACGGCCATGTTTGTCTGGTATTTTATTTTTGCCTGTAAAAAATCTGGCTCATTGGCAGATATTGGTGGAACTCCTTTCCAGTTCCATATTCGTCATATCAGCAGCAGTGCCTTGGGCATTCTGGATTGCCATTCAGGTGCTCTGGCACCTTGGCTGGCAGGCCAGTCTAATTCTTACTTGCTGTTCGCCTGACAGAGTGCCTTAGCTGAAGAAATTTTCCAGCTTCAAGCCCTAGTCACCCAAGGCATTGTCACCACTACTAAAAGAGACATCCCAATTTAATTTTGTCTGACCCTCTTTATCAGCTTTTCGATTAAGTGACCTTGTTCTCTTCTATCACCATTGACCTGGAGGCTGACAAAATAAGCTAGACGTTCTTTGGTCTGGACCCTTATAAGGTTATATAGGATGAAATCTGAGTACTCCATTATCAACGTCAGCCAAGGGACTGTGGTCAATTGTGTGCATAGTCAGTTCCTTCAGCCATAACCCCCCTCTGAAAGGATCTTGAGGGCGGTGTTGTTGGAATTCAAGATAATGAACAAATTGAATTCCCCACTTCCAAATTGAGATGTACCAAATTAGCTCCTGAACCTATCCAAACGAAAGTGACTTCAGGATCCTCCTCCCCAATCCTTGAGTCACGTGGGGCAGCATTTTCACCAATTTGGTCAGGTGGGCGACGAAATACATTGAGGATGCCCATGAGGTGGTAAATCTGGAAACAGGGAAAGATCCTGAACAGCTGAGGCCATGAAGATTATCAAGGCACGGTGTCCCCACTCACCCTATAAATTTTGATACCTTTTAACCTAATAAAATATTTGGTTTAAATTTATTGCGGGGAAGGCCGACCATGGGATGGACACTTCCGAATATGACTCAGACGAGACAAAACTTAGTACCAGGGGAGGCACCCCAGAGAAGCGATGCTATCTCTTGTTGCCAGTGGTAACGCCACTTATGGGGAGGGAACGTGTGAAGGGGCCGTAGCCACTATTGAGCACGTGTGGAGGAAGGGGTCTGATTTGATGAACCAAATTGGGAACCAGGAGGAGACCAGCTGTCAGCGACGTGGTGGGAGATATCCAAACATCCACGCTTGAAAGTGGTCCACCAAATGAGACCGGAATCTGTGGACAGCTTCTGGGAGGGTGGGGATGGAGCCAGCGATGGCATCCAAGACAATCGTGTGGATAGTCCACATGGCGATTGCAACCACCAGAGCATGGAGGGAGGGTGTGAGGGGGAGGCCATTGATGAAGCAAACATATCTCTTGACAGACTGAAGGGATGCGTTTGATCCTGGCCTAGCAGACGTTGGACTTCGCGCCATATCACTTTAGAGGTGGGGCACTTCTCCAGGCGGTGGAACAGCGTTCCATACTGGCCACACATGACACAGGATGAGTGTAAAGCGTTAGAGCGCTCAGCTGTACGATACACCCGCCTCAGGCAGCGCCACACATGGGAGCGGACTTGAGGCTGCAACAGAGGATAGTGTGCATATTTCCAGATAGTCTTTTGGGTCTCAGTGGAATAAGGGATGTCCATCATGTCCAGGTAGTCCACCCTGGATAGAACTTGGGGTCAAATGGGGATCACGCCATCATGGATGGGTAGCCCCTGTACCTCTTGTGTGAACTGAGGAGAGGGGCGGCCTCTTCAGGTTGTATGTCCACTAATACGAATTCTCCACTCTGCACTTCGCATGGAGAGTAGGATTCGTTTGTAGTGGGTTTTCGTCCCGTGAGGACCTGCGGCCGATGTGTGTGATGCGAGGTATTTCATCAGGGAGTGGGGGTTTGATGGATTGTTGAGGCCCAAGGCTTGGGAGAAGTTGGAGCGGGCCGCGCGGGACCAGTGTTGGGATGGGAGTGTAGGAGTGGTGACAGCCGCGATCCAGGTGCCCAGGATCTTGGCAGCATGGGCTTTGAAGTCAAGCAGGCCCATGCCACCTTGATGATGAGGGCCAAACATGACCTCTAGCCATACTGGTGGAGGGCGGCCTGACCAAAGCCATCCTTGCAGCAAAGCATACAGGGATTTGAAGAAGCTTGGGGAGAAGGGGATGGCGTGGGCTCCGAACCAGACTTTGGATAGGAGCATAGAGTTGGCAAGAACAACCCTGCCAGTGAGGGTAGTAGGGTGGGCTCTGAGAGAGGCGATTCGCTTCGTCACGTTGTCCAGTATACAGCACTCCATTACTGCTGACGCGTATCCGCCTGTCTCTATCCACACGCCCAGATGGCATACCAGTCCTATGGTAGGACATGGCACAAAGGGGAGCACCAGTGGAGCGGTGTGTGTTGAGTTAGTAAGGCTTGGATGTGGGCGAGCAGATAGGCAAGGTTGGGAACTACTTGCTGGGGCCCAGCAGTTCTGAAACCGACCAAGGAGGATGATTTCGGTTTTGGAGGCGTTCAGTGCCGCGTTGCTTACCCAGGAATATTCCTGGATGAGGGCTTCAAGCGCGCGTGCATCTTTGTTATCAGACACCCCCACCACGCAATCATCTGCAAATGCCATCATCTTGACTGGGGTTTGGCCTGGTACATGGACCCCAGTGAGGTGGGCATTCAGATTTCGCAGTAGTGGGTCAAGGCTGAAGTTGTATAAGAGTGGGCTGAGGGGGTCCCCTTGTCGCAGGCCCCTTTGAGGGCGGACTACTTCCATTAGGAAGCCTGGGCCACGCACTGCCATTGTTGCAGATTCCGTGAGCAGCATCACCCAGTTTATGAAGCGGGGGGTAGGCGGAATTGATGGAGGCAGGCCCTTAGGTATTCTCAGTTTACTCTATCATAAGCCTTTTGTTGGTCCAAGAATAAAAGTGCCCCAGAGGCTGTGGACTGACACACATTAGCCACAGAGTGCACGTTATCCCAAATCGACCTTCTGGGGATAGAAACTGAATTGTTCTGGGGAGATGGTGGCAGATGCTACAGTCCCTAAACAGTTAGCCATGATTTTGGTTAAAATTTTGGTGTCTGTGTTTGTTAGAGAAATGGGGCGCCAGTTGGCTAAGTCAAGCCTATCCCCTTTCTTGAAGAGTGTGACAGTAAAGGCCTCATGTCCTCCTGGTAGGAGGCGCGTTTCCAACAGGCTTTGGTTGAGTGAGGCTAGCAGCAATGGTGATATATATTTAAAATATTTTTTGTAGAACTCATATGGAATGCCATCTGGGCCTGGGCATTTTTTTTGGCGCACCGCGAATGGCTGTCCATAATTCGTTTAGAGTAATTAAATTCATTATTTCCGGGTATTGAAAAATGGTGCGGATATGAGCTCAGTCAAGAAATTCCACCATTTCAGCTGGCTGAATTGGTTTGGCTCGGTATAACTTGGAGTAATATCTTTGCATTTCAATTGCCACTTCAGCTGGTGTGTCCCAATGGAATTATCCAATCTTCGCACCTGTGTGCAGGCCACGCTCTGGCGTGGTGCAAAATTTTTTTAAAGAAGTATGCGGTACACTTGTTGCCTTTAGTGATGTGTGTGGCCCTGTATTGGACACAAACCCAATGTTTGTGTTGCCTTTCGAGTGCATTGAGGTGGGCGGCTGCCTCCGCCCACTTCTGGCCCCATGCAGGGCTATATCCTGTGGCTGAAATGTTGGACTCCAAGTGGGCCAATTCCGCCAGCGTGTGCGCTATAACCGCTGATGTGGCTTGTGAGCGTCTGGAGTAGAGATGGTGATAGTGGCGGATGGTGTCTTCTTTGAAAGTTGCCCATGTGGAAATGGGGTCCGCGCAAAATGGTGCAACAAACAATTTTGCCAAAGTTGCCTCTTTCACCCACGTGGAAAATCCTGGCGACGCAAGCTTGGGGGGCAGATTTTGCACCAATGTGGGGCCTTTGCAACTGTGACTGGTAAGTGGTATGTTATTGAGACCATTCGGTGGTCGGAGAATTCCTTTTTCATTGTTTTGAAGTGGGAGATGTGGGATTGGAATTTCGCCAGTGTTAGAATAAGGTTGATGTGGGTCATGGACCTTAATTGGCCGTTGTGGACGTGGGGACGTGTCATGTTTTTGAGCAGTGGGGCATGTCACAGCAGTGCATCCATTAATCCAAGGGTGGCTTTTAGAACGCGTAGTTCTACATGACCCTGTGGGGCATGGGGTGAGGGTGGCCACCGGTCCGTTGGTGAGGTTAGCCAACAGTTCATGTCACCAACTAGGAAAGAATCAGGGGGTAGCAGGAGGGATTTGACTGATGAGAAAAATTCCTGACGCTTGTGTGCACCGTTTGGGGCGTAAATGTTGACGATTGTGTGTGCAACGTCAGCCCATGAGAAGGTGACAACGAGCACTTGGCCATTTAGGAATGTTTCTGAGGATGTGAATTTGCAAATTTTTTTTTTCCAAATTAGCACCCCACAGTGATTCAACCAAAAGGATAGGGATGGTAGGAGCATTGTTTTCCAAGCTTCCTTGAACCTCATGGACAGTGGGACTCCTGGATGGCCAGGATATCCACAGGTAAATTTTTTTGTAAAAAACTCAGTTTCCTAGCCCAGGATGGGGAGGCCTTGAGTCCGGCGATATTCAGCATCCCTAGAGTGAAGGTTTCCCTATTGCACCTTAGGTGCAAGGTGGTGGGCCCCCGGGCCCACCAGCCTCTTCCAGATCCCCACGGGCTTTCACAGCAGCGCAGGTATTAGCAGCAACGCTATCGGGGTTTTTGTTAATTTTTGCGGAAAGAGTCACGTTGGCTTTGACCTTCACTTTTTGTTTTCTCGACATTGGACGAATTTTTTATGGTGCGGATAAGTTCAGTGCACCGTCAAGTGGGGCAAAAAAAATTTTTTTGGTTGGGATAGGTCCCAAGTCAGTTTTGACTGGAGCTTGGGTGCAGCGATTAGGTGAGATCAAATCTCCCATCGGATCCTCAGATTGAGTGGCCTGCTCAGCATGGGCCTCCCAATCTGATTGGGTGATGGATTCCCAAGTTGCTTCTGCCGCGAAGGTCTCCATGTCCTCCTGGCGTTGTGAGTGTGGGATGGTGGTGGTGGCCTTGGCCGCTTCCTTGGCCGCGGCCCTGTGGGCCTGCTTGGCCTTCTTCCACTCTTGTGGGGAGATAGGCTTTACCAGTAGGTAGCAGCCTTGTGCTCCCCATGGGAAAGCCTCCTTGGTGCTTGTGGTTGGTTTGTAGTGCGCCTCTCCGCTGGCCATGGCCGCTGAGGGGTGCTCTTGGAATGTGATGCCCTCCTTGATGGGGCATGCATGTGCCTTATGGCTGAACGCATCACAGTGGGTGCAAATGGGGGGCGCGATGTCCACGGTTATCCAGAATGGGTGGTTGGTATGCCCTGCGATATCAATAAAGGTGGAGTGCAGGATCTGGGTTAGGTCCTTCGCGATCTCCTCAGTTGGGGTCAGAACTGCGATGGCTTTGCCGGTGCACAGGTGTGGCATCAGCATGAAATGTTGCATTTTGAAAGATTATATTTCACTGTATATGGCAAGACCATCTTTCAGGTGTTGCTCCAAAATGTCACGTTTTACCATAGTAGGCAAAAAGTCAAACGTGAGGAAAATTTGGTTTGATTTTGTCCATCTGGTGCATTTAGTTTTTGATGACCCGTTGCCCTTTGGGGAGGTCGACCACTATGTGCACTGCTGCAGCCTCATCTGCTGCTATTTTGCTTTCGAAACCTAGGTCCAGCCAACTGCGCGCCATGGAGTGAGGTGCAACGTACACCGCGGTTGGGAAAATTTTGTGTACATCTTCACAAAATTTTTCCCATAAGGCCGTTTTTTGGATGTCCAGATACACATGGACTCCGAATTCCACCGATGAAAGTGGCTGGGAATGTGGCGTGTTGATGTACTTGTTGCATCATGCTTGCCACATGAGTATCTCTGGGGAAATTGTGACCGCCAGTTTTTTTAGATTTTTTTCTATTCCACCAGATTCTCCGGGGCGTTTTCAAATGTTAGAGGCCGCGGGCCTTCCGCCTTCTCCTCTTACCTTGCTTGCCCAACTGCTCCCAGACATGGGCGCAGACTAATCCCCTCTATGAGATTATCAAACTAGATTTAGTCTTGAATTGAATAGGTTGCAAAAGTTTTTTCAACGAGAAAGAAAAGTTCTAATAAAATATTTGTTATTCTAACTAATTTTCCTTTTCCTTCTCAGCCTTTTTGCAAATTTTCAGCTTTGAGCCACCTTCAGACCTCAGCAACAATCTAGATAACTGTAATGCTAAAAATATGACTCTGAGGTTTGTGGCAGGGAACCCCTAAACAAGGTCATCTTGCTTTCATAAAACATGACAAAGATCCAAAATGACGGAGCAAGATCCAACTGGAATAAGGCATGACCCACCTTTCTAACAAAGTAATAAGTTCCTATCCTCTTTGGTCCCAGTTTTTAGGGCTGCTTGATTGGAATTTCTGGGCATCAAGAATCACCAGTTCTCCCTCCTTGTATGCTGGACACACCCATCTCTTACCATCAGCATTCTCCTTATAAGTCTGCATAGTGGCATCCAAATTGGTGTTGACCTCTTTATATGCCTTCTTGATATACTTGAAAAAGTCCACCGCAGCCTCCACCTTTGACTTACAACTGGTTTTTAAATTGATTGAGGTGAAATCATAATTGGTAAATAATGGAGAACACTCAATAGAAGCATGATGAGCGTTGTTATAGCTAAATTGGGCTATAGGAAGATGAAAAGCCCAATAAGGATGGTCCACTGCAGTGTAACACTGCAGGGACTGCTCAAGGCACTGGTTCACTCACCCTGTCTGCACATCAGATGATGGTGGTAGGCAGTAGAACGGCATGGATGAATCTGGAAAATTTTGAACAATTATTCTCAAAACATTAATGCGAACTGTGGCCCACGGTCACTAATAATCTCCTGAGCACCCCATTGAGGGAAGAAACATAAGAAACAAATAGCTTGTCCATCTGCGCCGCTGTTAATATGGTGTTACATGGAATGAAATGGGCGAACTTAGTAAACTGGTCCACCACTACCATAATAGCATCATACCTCTCTGACAAGGTTAGCTCCAAATAAATTTAAATGCGAGTGAAGTCTAGGGTCCTGCTGCCTTCTGAACTGGTACCAACAACCCTGTGAGAGGCTGACGATTTGGCTTCATCCTAATGCAGACAAGCACTCCTTGGAATACCTTGCAACCTGTGTGGCTTAAACTCTTCCAGTTGTAGGTACAGCGGATAAGCTCCAATGTCTTTGCCTTCCATGATTTCCTACAGTGATTCCATCATAATTCTGCTTAATTACTTACAGATGGAGTGGGCCAGAGGGAACCCATAAATTCCCTTGGAACCATATTTCTTCCTCCTTTACATTATACCTTTTAATGAAATCCCCCAATTCAACTTGCATGTGGCAAGAACCATAGTATATTCTGCTGATAGGTACTGAGAAAGGACGACATTACTGAACATACTATATTCTCCAGGCTCTCCAGTGCAGCAAGAATTGACATGCCAGCTGTGGAGGGTAGTTGCTCAGATACATTTTACTAGGAGGGATCATCAAGTGGTTGTTTTGCAAACCTACCTCCTTGGGAATAGGTGCCAATGCAGGGTTATGGCTCAAAGCATTATCCAAAACATTCTTTTTGCCCTTTGTAGACTCATTTGAGAACAAAAATATAGCCAGGGTCTCATGCCACTGGGTTTGGCACGGGGTCAAGACATGAAGAGCCCAGTATTACAATAGGGCATGGTGACTGTCAGGGAAACTGGAGCGCAGGAGGTCGCTGTGGGGAAAGACCCAGGCCAAAGGTGTGCCAATAAGGCAAGTGACCCAAAAAAATTGAAGTGCCATTTAATTAGTCAGTATTATGTTTCCAAATAAATCTGTGGATCAAAACGCACACCAAACTGGCCATAACCATCAGTGACAAGAGGCCCTGGGTGCTGGGAAGGGTGGCGTAAAATCTAGAGCAAAGGGCAGCAAAATAAGAGGAGATGGATTGGCAGAATAGGTGGCAGAGTAGGCGGAGGGCTCATATACAGCAATAGGGCCAAACTAGAGTGGAAAAAGGTCTCCAGCCATCGCTAAAATTTATTGAGGTGTATTTTTTGTTGAAGATAGCCAAAAAAAACTTGCTGGAAACTTGCCCAAAAATCCTAAATTTTATTAGATGATCAGAGTATCTGAGAAAAGCAAAGCCTTTCTCAGCTTGGGACTTAATTTATAGGAGGTTGATTCATGAAGCTTCCAAATGGATATTGAAATCTGATAGAAGCCACAAATTCTTTGTTTTTCAAAAACCAAAATTTTTCAAATTTGGCCAAATTCTGTAACCTCATATCTTGTGATTTTCTGAGTGTTAAGTTCGATTCCTGCCTGGTTTTTCGCCTCAGATGGGCCGTTTTCCTCAGCCCTGGTTGGCAAGGCCGAAAACTCATTTTTTGTCAATGACCTTAGAAAGGTCATCAGTGACCCTTAGGGGCTCTGGTCTTTGCCCCAAGCGCTTGTTGGACTTAACTAGATGGGCGGTTAATTCCATAGAATATGTTACTAGCTGTGACATCACTCTTCACTCTTGGATGGGGTTCTACATTTCTTAGGGGACATTGGTCAAGGCTAAGTTCTTGTGGGGAGTAGGTAGCTTCATGACAGCTAAAGAGCCTGGGTGGCAGGACCTGCGGCATCTGAAAATCTAGAGTGAAAGTCATGAATTAGGTCCTGAGCATTGGTCATGTCCTGATAAGATACCCAGCTGTTCTCTGTCTCATCATATCCTTTCCAGGACACCAAGTATTGCAGGCAGCGTCAGGATAGGCGAGAAGCAAAAATGGCATCGATCTCATATTGGGGTTCACCATCCATTATGACAGGATCTGGGAGAGGTGGCATGGGGCCATAGAATAAGATCAGGTGGCATTCATGTAAGGTGCTGAACACTTTGATTGAGGGGGGTAAGTCAACCTGGTAAGCTGATGGGCCAACTTTATTGAGGATCATGAAGGGTCCAACACGCTTGGGACCTGACTTGAGGCAAGTTGCTTCAGGTGGAGATTCTTGGCGTTGACCATGACCAAGTCACCAGGCTTATACTCAGGCCCTTCAAGGCGCTTTTTATCAGCATATGATTTGTATATCCTCACAGCATCAGCGAGATGGTCCTTCACTGCCTGATGTATGTCATTGAACTCTTTAGCGCGCTCATTGGCAGCAATGACGGTGGACTCAATCCGCGGACTTAGGTTGAAGCTGGGGTTGTAACTATAGTTTGCAAAAAAGGGGGAAGTGCCTGTAGAGGTATGAGTAAGGTTATTATAAGCGAATTGCGCAATTTGGAGGTGAGAGGACCAATTTTTCTGTTCAGCATTAGAATAACTACGTAAGAATTGCTCCAAACCTTGGTTCACCCTCTCCGTCTGTCCGTCTGACTGGGTGTGGAAGGCTGTGGAGCGGTAGGGGAGGATGCTGTGGATGGAAAGAAGGGTTTCCCAGAACTGAGAGGTGAATTGTGGGCCCCAATCGCTGATAATCTCCTTGGGGAGACCATGTAAGCAAAAGATGTGTCTACTAAGAGGCGGGCTGTCTCAACTGAAGTAATGGTGATGTTGCAGGGGATGAAGTGGGCCATATTTGTAAAACGGCCCACCACAACCATTACTGCATCTTAACCCTGTGACAAGGGGAGTTCTACAATAAAATCGACAGACACTGATGTACAAGGACCCTCAACAGCTTGGAGGGGAACAAGCAATCCATCACTCTCCATGCGGCTCATTTTCAACTGTTTACACGTCAAGCAGGACCCTGTGAACTTTGCCAATCTGTGGAAATACCCTTTTAACTGTAGGAGCGGCGGATCAGCTCAAGTGTCTTGTCCTTGCTAGGGTGACCAGCACTTGGAGGGTCATAAGCTTCACAGATCACTTCCTCATGCAGGGGCCCAGGCGGTACCCACCACTTGCCTTGATGGAGGATGACCCCATCCATCAACTGGTAGCCTTTGTCCAGGGGTTTTCCTATTCTTTGACAGGCCTGCTTAATCTTATTATAGTCAGCTGACAGAGGTTGGGACAACCTAGCGCGGGCAGGGGTGTCATCATCCTCTTCCAAAGTTTCCATCATAAGCAGAGTAGGGGTTGTACAGTGAGCTTTCCTTCACCTGTTCTGGCCTAATCAACACCTGGGTATTGTGGGCGTCATCTAGTGCTGGGTCAGGGGCTAGGGCAGGTTTCTGGGATAGAGCATCGGGTAACATGTTTAGGGTGCCCTTAATGAAGTCGTATTGGAAGTCAAACACTGATAGGATTTCTAACCACCAAGGCTGGAGAGGGTGTAGCTTCTGGGGGGCGCAGTAGTACATCAATGACTTGTGGTCAGTACGGAAAGTAAATGGCTACTTGGACCCATGCAAATGGTGGCGCCAGTGTTGTATTGCCTTAACAACTGCAAGGAATTCCTTATAATATATGGCGTAGTTGAGCTGCGCCAGGGGCATTTTATTAGAAAGGTAAGCAACAGGCCGTTCCACTATATCCTCCCCCTCTTGCAGAAGAGAAGCTCCTATCGCAAAGTTGGAAGCATCTGTGGCGGCAATAAAGGGGCGGCTGGGGTCTGCATGTACCAACACCGGGATGGACAATAGTATGGACTTGATGGCGTGGAATGTGGAGTTTCATTCATTGGTCCAACTGAAAATCTTCTTCTCTGAAGCGGTGTAGAGAGGGGCTGCAACTTCTGAGAGCTGGGTGGTGAACTTCTTGAGGAAGTTACATGCCCCAAGGAAGCTGCATAACTCCGTGAGAGATGAGGGAGTAACTTAATAGTTGATGGCTGCTTCCTTATCCGGGGCATTCACGTGGCCATGAGAGAAGATAATGTTTCTTAAGAACTCAACCTTGGGTTGGAAGAACTCGCACTTGCTAGACTTAATTGTAAGGTTCACCTGTGAAAGTCTCTCCATGACAGACATAAGGTGGCGGGTGTGAGATTCTGCATCTAGGGAGAAGATCAGTATGTTGTCCATGTATGCAATCGCGCAAGTTTCCATAAGTTCTCCCAAGACAGCATCAATGAGTCTCTAAAAACAGGCGGGGGCATTCTTCAAACCAAATTGTATAACTCTGAATTGGTAGATACCTTTTCAAATATGGAAAGTGGTCAGCCACTCCTGGCCTTCTTTAATGTGGATTTGGTTGAAAGCGTTGAGGCAGTCAGGCTTGCTGAACACCCTAGCCTTCTCCACGTAGCGGGCAATCTGTTGCTCCAGAGGGAGTGGATGGGGATAAGGCACTGTCACGTTGCTCAGATTGACATAATCAATGCAAGGAGGAAGTGAGCCATTAAACTTCTCTACAAACAGGAGTGGGAGCACACCGGTGAGGATTTCTTAAAGATTTGACCCTTAGAGAGCATGTCATCTACCTAAGCGTCCAAGGCAGCCTCCTCCCTCAGGGATGAGGGGTTAATTGGAGAGGATATCTTGATGAGGTCCACAGTCAACTCAAACTCAAAGTCAAACTTGGTGTGCTCATGGAGTGGTAAGGCCTTTGTAGGATCAAACAGATCAGCATATCCGCGAATGCATTCTGGCAGAGTAAGTGTCGGGGTCAGGGCTTCAGTAGGTTTAATAGAGACTAGGCCCACCTTAGGAGAGGGGCCCCACCTTCGGGGGAGCACCGTAGTGCTCTCATCTAAGCCAATGGATGGTAACCGTGACTCCACCGGGGAATTTTGCATGCATGGTAGAGTCCAAGAGGTTAGTGGTAATGTCAAATTGGCGCCGCCAGCCAACCCCAAAATAACAGGATATATGAGGTTCTTTATTCGGGGAGGTGCTCTCAACAAAGTAACCATTGCCTGCAATGAAAGAAACAGGTGTTAATATGTGATAACTTGGAATGGTTTGAGATGCACCACCCTTCACAAACTTACCAACTCCCAAGGGCAGCTCCAGGGCCTCCGCCAACTCTTGGCAGATGAATTTTTCAGTTGCACCAGTGTCTACCAAAGCAAGTGCTTGAAAGCTCTTCCCCACTGAGGAAAAGCAGCCATGAACAAGAAGTATCAGAGGAGGGTTTTTCCCCTCAGAGCTGAGGGAGGAAAGGATGGATCCAAACCCAGAGGGCGGCGTATAGGTGAGAGTGGCCCTTAGAAATTCACAGCATATGACTTCACATTGCCAATAAGTTGTCCATGGTACTTAAATGGTGTGGTGTAGCTTATGCTCTATGTTCAGCGGGAGGAAGATCTTTATCACACGTGACTACACCAGTCAGGACAGCCAAGGTTTTGGAAGGGTCAGACACAGCTAGCTCTTTTTCAATCATCCTATCATGGATCTCTAATCATTTCTGGATAGAATCTTTCACGAGAGGTGACTCTGGAGTGATGGGTTTAGAGTGTAAACTGGGCCAACTGGGAAGACAGCGTGGACAGAAGGCATAGGTTCCAAAATGGCAACAGCGGGTCCGTGGCTAGTAGGAAGTGAATGCTCTGAATCAAACGGATTAAACTTACTAACCTCCTCTACTTTTGAGGACAAAGTGAAGTGTACTCCGTGGAGCATGGCGGTGCAGGGCTAGTAGTGAGGGGGCCCCACCTATGAAGGATGTTTAATTCTCACCCTCCGGCTAGCTCACTGCTAGTTCCAAGCGGTAATGGGAGAGTATGGAAATAGGGCATTCTAGAATCAGGTTGGAAGTGTTTATAACGGCCAGTGTCTCAGCTGGATATGTCACCACAGGATCAGAAACATCTTGGCACCCCACAGTGATGAAGTTGTCAAGTTCTAAGATTTGAAGTTCAGCGGTAAAATTAGGATTGGTGGCACAAAGGCTGATAGACAACAGGGGAGCAAGGATGGAGTTTGTCCCAGATAAGGAGGGGGAGGGTTATCCCAAATGCCAAGGGCAGCATTAATACTATCTGGGGACTTGCGGAGAAGGGCCATATTCAACTGTTCAAGAGATTCTAACCTCGATGTTCACTCTTGAAGCAGGCACAAGCATTGAGCTATAGCGAGGTCTCCTTGGGACAAGCGTACAAAGGAGTTATAGTCCTCAAAGTAGCAGAGGAAAACTCGCGTGTCTTGAAAAAACTTTCAAGGCTGGGAGAGATTCCAGGAGGGATCTGTTATTCTCACCCGTTGAGATTAACAATTGGTGAGCTTTCTCTGAAATCTCACGTAGCAGCAGCTGGAGAAGGAGGACGTCAGCTAAGTCCTTGCATTTAGACTTCTGGCGGGCCCTAAGGCTGGACAACGTGTTGAAGATCTCATTTTTGAATTTGGAATTATGTGATTAGTAGAGAGTGAGACTAGTAGTGGCATGTTCTGAACACTGTATGAGAGTCTTGAGTGAGGGGAGCCGCGCAACGCCCTCAGCACACCTTTTGAAAAAGGTAACAACTGAGGCCAGAAGGGAAAAAAAATTACCAGCCCATTGGACCGCTTCAAGGGGTGACAACACTGAGAGGGTTGAGCTTACTCTAGCCACCCAAAAATAGAAGAAGCTCACAAAAATTCCAGGCTTTTCTCAGATGATGTCATGGAAACTGGAGCGCAGGAGGTCGCTGTGGGGAAAGACCCAGGCCAAAGGTGTGCCAATAAGGCCAAGTGACCCAAAAAAATTGAAGTGCCATCTAATTAGTCAATATTATGTTTCCAAATAAATCTGTGGATCAAAACGCACACCAAACTGGCCACAACCATCAGTGACAAGAGGCCCTGGGTGCTGGGAAGGGTGGCGTAAAATCTAGAGCAAAGGGCAGCAAAATAAGAGGAAGTGGACTGGTGGAATAGGTGGCAGAGTAGGCGGAGGGCTCACGTACAGCAATAGGGCCAAACCAGAGTGGAAAAAGGTCTCCAGCCATCGCTAAAATTTATTGAGGTGTATTTTTTGTTGAAGATAGCCAAAAAAAACTTGCTGGAAACTTGCCCAAAAATCCTAAATTTTATTAGATGATCAGAGTATCTGAGAAAAGCAAAGCCTTTCTCATCTTGGGACTTAATTTATAGGAGGTTGATTCATGAAGCTTCCAAATGGATATTGAAATCTGATACAAGCCACAAATTCGTTGTTCTTCAACACAAACAAAATTTTTCAAATTTTACCATATTCTGTAACCTCATATCTTGTGATTTTCTGAGTGTTAAGTTCGATTCCTGCCTGGTTTTTCGCCTCAGATGGCCGTTTTCCTCAGCCCTGGCTGACAAAGCCAAAATCCATTTTTTGTCAATGACCTTATAAAGGTCATCAGTGACCCTTAGGGGTTCTGGTCTTTGCCCCAAGGACTTGTTGGACTTGGCTTTGGAGGGGCAGTTAATTTCAGGAATTATGGCACTGCTTGTGACAGTGACCTGTACAAATGTGGAATGTCCAGAAAGAACCATTTTAGTATGATGCCAGTAGTTCAGTGCTTCCACTACCACCAAGTGTTCTCTGTCAAAAAACGCGATAACTCAACTCAGCCAGGGACATTTTACTAGAAAAATCCCACAGGATGCTTGATCCATCTTCATCCTCCTTCAAGAGTGCAGCCACTATGGCGAAGTTCGAAGCATCTGTGGCCACTATAAATTCCCTCTCAGGGTTTATGTTATGGAGAACCAATGTGGAAAGAAGAGTGCACTTCACCGCTTGGAAGACAACCTCCATTGCAGAGGATGACTGAAGAACTTTGGCACCACTAGCCTCATATAAAGGCGCCACTACCTCAGAAAGTTTTGGCATAAAGTCTTTAAAGAAGGTGCAAGCCCCAAAAACTCTTAAACTCCTTAAATGAGGTTGGTTTGGCCAAAATCAAACTGCTTTCTCCTTATCTGGAGTGATCATGTGTCCTTTGTTGAAATTGATGTTGCCCAGGAAGGTGACCTACGGCTTGAAAAACTCACACTTACTTATTTTCAAGGTTAGCTTCGCTGCTTTATATGCTCAATTACTTGCTGCAGGTAGATTGCATGTGATGCTGGATCAGGGGAAAACCAGAATTTCATCCATGTATGCTACTGCACATACATCTAACAACTCCCCAAGGCCACATTAATATGATTTTGGAATATTGCAGGCGCATTTTTCAACCAAAAGGTATGAACTAGAATTGGAAAATCTCCTTCATGGTATAGAATGCAGTGAGCCATTTGTTGGATTTTTGGTTTTTTGATGCTCGCTGGGTGCTCATTTCCCCAAAATTTAACAATGGGGGTTTGATACTACAATAATAATAAAATATTTAAACTTAAAAACTTATTAAATATGGGTTTTTTAAAGTTTATTGGTGCCGCGTGGGGGTAAAAGAGAGTCAATCCCTATTAAAATCTGACTGATCAGTATTTAAACTGTTTTGAGGGTCAGGGGAATTTGAGGATAGGTTTATAATAGCTTAGACGCATTCTTAATTAGGAAACATGGGATATGCTCCTATTAGATATTGGGAAATTTGAGTTACTTTTTGGCAAAATAATGTTTGGAATGGGGTTTTGGGGCAGAATGTACCCATGCAGTAATGTCTTGATGTATTTCAACCAATCACCGCTTGATAAAATACTTTCACCTTGGGGGACCTCCACCACGCCTATAAAAGGGGTGGTCCCCACGTAGGTGTTTGGAAGGACCAGATTGTGGTTGTTGATGTGCCTTCTGATGGTCCCCCCACAGTCCATTGTGTGGTCAGAGTAATCCAACTGCTCAATTTTACATTAGTTGCCCATTCAGGTTTCAAAATTGTGTTCCCTAATTAATGGGGTTCCACTGAGAATCGGCCAGGGTCTTTTGGCTGATTAAATCTTCATCTAACTCATAATCAATTTCATTAGTATTGGAGAATATCAAATGTCTGACATTTCCCCTTGTTGGCCGATTATTCCACAAAAGATCTTATTCTGTAGCCTAGAGGGCAAATATCTGACACCATTCCTGCTCCTTTTTGATGCAATCTGGTAAATGCATTAAAATAATTCAGTTTGGAGAAGACTTTAGATTTCTCTACAAAGTGAGAAAAATGCCTCCATAGTAATAGGATGCAAATCAGGTATGGTGACATTATTTAAGATACCATAATTTACACAAGGGCACATAGTACCTTTTGATTTTTCTGCAAAGAGCAGTGGTGAGCATACCAGAGAGGTATGTCAAAAGTTGGCTCCTTTTGCAAGTTGCTCTGTAAACCAAACATCTAACGCTGCCTCTTCCTGCAGAGTCAAAGGATAAATTGAGGAGGAAATGTGAACCATGTCAACAGTTAGTTTAAAGTCAAAATTAAACTCTAAATGATTTGGTAAGTCTTTTGCTGAGGCTGCATTAATAGAAGACTATAATCTCTCCAAACAGGAGGTAGGGGAGCTTCTTTAGTGGGCTTCTGTAGAGGCGCTAGTATAATATTAGGTACATTGGGCCATTGCAGTAAGTTACTCATATTGTTGAATTAAGACATGGGAATCATAAATTCCTAGCCACTCTTTAATAGCAAAGTCAAGGTATTGGTCTTAAAATTTTGGTTATGATATAAAATTTTCGTCATTGGCCCACTCCCAAGATAGCTGGGTTTAGCCAGTTTTCGATTACCAAGAAGTTATCAGCTAAGTGGTACTTATCAACCTGATAAGTCGCCAAACCCTGAACCTTTAAGGTGAGAATACCCTGGGAAGCACCTGCCCTAACCATACCACCAGGTAAGTAGAAAAACTATAGGTAGTTAGCTAGGTCTAAATCAATAACGTCCTTAAAACACTGGTATACACTAAAATTGTTGTCTTAAATATCCTGAAGGGAGAAAGAGTGGCAGAAAAAAACCCATAATATTAATTATTTAATGTAGATAGGGCTTAAACCACAGTAAGTACAGCTAAGGTGGAATCATATTAACAGGATATTTTTAAATCAAAAATGGAGTGTGATATTTAGACAATACTATGACTAATAAGGCATATCCAGCTACATTTTCTGCAAAAGAACACTTACTGCCATATTCTTTAATAAAATTTTCTATTTCCTGAGTGCAGAAAATCATGCCAAAGGTCATCTGAGGATTTTCAGGAGTGGTTTCATATTCAGAAATGGGTCTACAATGGCCCCCACAAGAGCTTAAAAAAGTCTTGCTTATATATATTCCATTAAAATTGCCATTTCCTGGTTGCAGAGGTACCATACCCATTTCAACTGGTGATAGCCATCCATCAACACTATGGCGAGACTCCCTTCCACTGATAGTTTGCATTGTTACAGAAATGGAGGTTGAAAATGGGAAATTTATCAGAGTCATTGATAATTATACCTGCAGGACTAAACCCCTGATAACCCTGAGTTTCCCTGAGAGGAAAGGCGTGGCACAAAAGATGACACAATCATCAAAAGAAACTTAGGCTTTTTGAGGGCGGTAATATAGGGGTGGTTGAAGGTGAAACAACCACAGCTAATTTTGTAGTACATTTAATTTATTTGGGGCGACTAGACCCTTGAAACCCTCAAGTTGCCCCAAACTTAGAGTGAACTTCAAAAGACTCGTCCATTTCTAAAAGAAAATGAAAATTTCCCAGAGCATTATTTATAGGGGTCACCGCCGCTGAAACCTTTGCAGTGAATTATTTAAACATTAATTAAGTACTTGAGCATAAAACCTTTAAGACCCTCTAGTTCTCCAAAAGATAAGGAATGGAACCAAGAGAAGCCTCCATTTATAAAGAATGATTGGTGTTACCAAGGGTGTTATCTATAGGAGTTTCCACCAATAAAACACACAAAAATCAAATTAATGCACCCCTCTTTGTTTGGGGAAAGGAAATTAACAAAAAAGGAACCAATTATGTTATTATAGGAGGCAAGTTTAACCTAAAATTGCTAAGTGTCCACCAATTGTCTGATTACGCTTCTTTTGGATAATGACATTATAATATACTAGGACAAAGTTTGGCCCAGATTGAATAAATTCATATAAATAGGTTCCAAAGGCATCCAAAATGACTGGGCGCAAAACCCCCATGGAAGGTTTGGAAGGAAGAGAATGCAGGGTGTTCAGCTTCCATAAGGCATTTCAAACCTTCCACCGCCTTCAAAACTCTAGACTGGGTTCCAAAAATTATAATCAACCATGTGAAGGCACTGGGTGAGAACTTCAACAACCACTTAACTCCAGTGAGGGCTATCGAGGGCTGCTTATTTAAAGCTTATAGAAGATTTTGAACAAATCAAAGCTTAGGCAGCAAAACCTAGAACGGTCCAAAACCACCAAGTACTTATAGGAAGGGCAGGAGTCCTCCTTGCGGGTAGTAAAAAAGAAACGCCAAGCTGGGACGCCGTCAAAACTAATTATATTGCCATGGTAAGAAGAATTGTAACCATGGCCAACAGCCAACGCACTCAATTACCTCTATAAAAGAGACCCACACATATCAGATCCCCACAAACATAATAAAAGTTAATGGGCATCTATCATAAGGAGAATTTCTTTTACTAGCAAGTTTAGACTCTTGTAAATCAATATAAACGCACCTAGTATGGTTACAACACCTTCAAAGGTACAAACAAAACCCAGAAAACCCCATGAGAAGACAATCTCAAGTCCAACAAAAGCATCATAGGATAAGTAGATATATAAAATAGCCCTTATTACAAGAAAGAGAAATAACCAACTGAGAGACTGGTCAGAGAAGCACTATTTTTAAGAAAATTTGATGATGGCCTGGATCAAATTGTGGAAGGCTTAAAATCAATTCTGGCCAATAACACAACCCTACTATTTGTGGTTTTTTATAACTTAAATATGTGTGAACTCATGACTTCAACACCAGCTGGATTTTCCCATTTTTGATAATATAAAATTTGTGAATGAGTCCAATCCACATCTAGAAATTGGACATGATGAATTGTCATCAAAAAATATAGCAGGTGATACTTAGACCATTGATGTAACATATCAAAGTGCATCACGCTATTTCTAGGGATAATCTGGGCCTTCTTGGCCTTAACCCAACATTGATCCATGGTATACTTGAGGTCAGTGGGATAAGCCAACTATAACCCTTTGTGCCTACTTACTTCCTCCTTGTCCATACAATTTACCCCAGAAATTATGTCATGAGACATGACAGAAACCCAGCTTAATGGGTTAGACTGCAGAAGTTCCTTTATTAGCGCATGAGGGGATCAGAGGCACTGTATAGCTTTTAGAACTACTGGGTGACTTTGCCCATGTTGTTGATAAACGGTGGGCCACTGCTCTGGTCCCAAAAGATCTCTCTGCTGTCTCCTCTTTACTGCTTCTTCCCTTGTTGAAAAGATCAAAGGGGTCTGTAGAAGGTAGTTCAGATCATGACTACCATTAGGACCCTCAGACGCATCCCACCCCCACCCTGTCATCCCCACCCCCTCTATAACTAGAAACTTCAGCCTTGAAACTTGGAGAAGCCTCAGTATGCAAGAAAAAATGGGTCAGGTCACCAGATATGAGGTTACAGATCATGGGTTACTAATCTGAGTTAAGTTTACATCCCAATTTTTTATATAAATTAGTCTCTGAAATTGACTCCTCATAAAGCAGGTTATGCTGAACATACAATTTGGAAATTAAACTCAAGTTTGTATAATAGCACCTCTGCCACTGATTGATATCTTTTGTCAGAGCTTCTATGACCTCATACATGATATATCTGAAAACCCCTCAAACCCAGGCTGCACTTTGCAACTTGACCAAGGGGAACCAACAGAGAGTGCGTAAGTTAGATTAGTTCCAAGATGCTCTTCAATCTCCTCACCTGACAAGTATAAAAAGCAACAGCCCCTCCTATGGACTGTTGTCAGTTTATTCTTTATTTAGGTTTTATAATATAACCTAGTTTTAACTGCTCTCCGCGGACTATGCTAATTACTACTTTCTAATATTACTCTTTGAACTCAGCAATACATTTCACCATCAGCTTTCTAGGCCCAATTATTGTTGAGTGGGCACTCCAATTCATCAATCCAGAAGCTTGCCGCGTGCTAGAAGAAGTTGTAAAGAGGTATGCTCCCAAATTGTTTCCCTAATTCGCTCTGCCAGAAGGCCACCCAAATATGCCAGATTCAGTCCTCCAACTTACCACTAGTTCAGCGCAATATGGCCAGCCAAGAGCCTCTTACCCATCACTTTTGAAGGCCATCGTCATCCGCCTGACTTGCCCCATTGACACACCACTGGTCTGTCAAAATGGTAAACACAAGACCTTTCACCCTGCAAAACTTGCTATACTGTTTGTGAGAAATGAAAGCCTCTTATGGCAATCCAGAGGAGGAGCCCAATAACTGGATCATCTGGAGCATAAATCCTTGGGACAATCTACCTTAGCTTATATAAATAAATCGATCCACCCCTCTAATACCTTTTCTAACTCTGCGCAGCAGTTTGATACACTCCACTAAATGCGGAATGTTTCCAAACTCACCCTGTATTTAAATTTTACTTATATGACTCAAACCGCTATGTAAATAGTCATTATTGTGAACAAGAACCTACTGGTGAGCCAAATAATTTTCAGACATATGGAGAAGAACCAGAGGATTTTGGGACTTATATCAAAGGTCAGCAACTGCAAATCCAGGCGAATTGGTTATCCTCATGGCTTTCCTACACTTGGAGTTACTCCAGAAAGACCCCATTTCCCCCACTGTAGCCATTTGGTTTGTTATGTGGTCCTTTAGCACCTTATTAATCTTTTAATATCATTACAAGAATCATATGGAGTCCCTCCTACAAGTAGTTAATGCTGGTATGCCACTATCATTCTGAGCATTTCATTAGGTTGTCACACACCCAGACTAGAAGCCCAGTCTTAATTTAATTGGCAGATTTATGACAAATCCCATGAACTGACCTGGGCCTGGGGCTCAAGAGGTAGATTTTAATTGGATAGTTGCGAAGATTGATATGGATTGAAGGAAACCTTTAATAGTTTTGGGATAAATTTTTTAAAGATTTGATATTAAAACCCTCAGCTTCGTGAACAATTAATCATTAAGAACCATTTTGTATGGAATATCTTAGATTGGTGAATTGATTAAGCCAGTTTTGCATTAAATCATTTTTACTTGCTGATTGAATAATATAACTTGAGGCGAATTAAGTGATCTGAGATGTTAATCTGCGATTCATTATACTAGTTGAGACCCAATAAAGCTTAATAGACACATTTATTGTTGGTTGATGTTAGGCGCAGGGAGCACAAGTTTTCATTGGCGTTCACTACATAGTTCTCATAGAACCACCTGAGGCACCAAGCAACAAAAAGTGAGATGACCTCAAAGCCCTGTATTTAACTTGAAGTCAGCTATCTTAGCAAGGGAATATTGGCCACAATAAGTGACATGATTCCAGAAAATGCTTTTACAAAAGTAAACCTAAAATAAATTTATAATGGAAAGTTTTATCTAAAATTAGGGAAAATGTGAACAAAATAGGCCAGCACCCTTACAAATTAGAGCACTGGCCTTATAAGAAAATAGGAATTGGTGGTTACTACACTCCTCTTAGATGCTGCATCCTCTTCTCAGTTTAGGGTTCTTTGTGGTTTTTGCTTGAAAGGAAATTCAGAGTCACAATAATATTCATGATAATAGAGGTTGATAGTGGTAATGGGGCATGCTATGATTAGCTGCTCCCTAATTAAACCACAAAACTTTTTCAGAAATTTCCATATTAAGGTGCGCTGCACCCACAGCGGCCTGGATTTCAATCAGCAACAGGAAAATCATAAGGGGGATATTAGTGAAATAAATTAAAAGGGAGAGCCAGAATCAGTGGGATTGTAAAAAAACTCTTATAGCAAAGTTATAAAAGTATACTATGAAAATAAAAAATAGGGAGCAAAATTTGAAATTTTGGGATTTTAAAGAAGTAGAGTTTTTGGGAGAAAATGTAATGGTGTATGAGACTTACCTGGAGTAAATTAAGCCTTTTTGACAGCATAGCTGAGGGATTTTACTTCATAAAAGCCTAATCATCTCAAATCACAAACCTCTATGCAAGATGGGTTTAAGAACAATCACATAAGAAAGATGTTAAAAGTCCCTGGAAAGCCTTACAGTTGATTTTTAAGCAAATTTTAGCTGTTTCTATAATACTATGAGTAACTTGGCTATGGGTGGAATAAGCCTTAGGGCACCGTTGGAGGCCACTAGACTGGTCCACCCCTTGATAACCTCTTCTACCACATTATTGAGGTATAAGAAGAAAAGGGGGCTGAGAGAGGATCCTTAAGGGGCAAGGCAGTAACCTATTGCTCATTTACCACATGAGCCAAGTCAATTATCTGAGATAACAAAGCCACTGGAGGCCTGGGTCCCTCTTATACCAGAAGGTGTACTGCTCACAATCAGGCAGAGGTGCTAGGCCTTCAGACTTACAGCCAGTCCCCAATGTACAAAGTATACTGGGCCTAATATGTGCTCCCCTTATATTTGGTATACTATCCTTGTAAACCTCAGCTGTGGACCTTGAACCCCCAAGCTATAAATTTCTGTTGGGAACCTAGTTCCTTCAAGGGCATGATGACATTGTCCACTATGTCAAGGGATTATTAACTTACTAGTGACTCATGTTTTCTTAGTACCTGAAACTACCAAGTATTATAAGGAGCGTATAAAGGCCAAAACCTGCCTACTAAAGACATATGACAAAATTGACTGAAAAAGGTATCATGTCTGTGCTCTCCACATGTGTCTGTGACCACATATGGTCAATGGAACAGAAGGTATTTTTTATACTCTCCAAAGCTAATACTATCCTTTAGTGTCTCAAGTAATATTCAATACTAGTGTCACATAGACATTTCCCTTGGGAGCCTCTTGGAAATATAAGATTTTAATAAACCTATATGTGAAGAAAATCTTGAATGCATAGAGTGCTTGATCCTGTGTACGCTGGCTCAATCTCAATACTGTTAATAATTTGATCTACAAATTGCATATGGTGGAACCTAACACCAGTAGCTTAGATAAATAATTATTACCTGTTGACAATATATGGATAACATTTGAAGGTTTTGTATTTATACAATTTTGGTCCAGAGATGACTCCCATTGTGGCTCTTGTTAAAGCTTTAGTTGGACAAGAACTGACTCATGAGCATAGTCTGAACGTTGACATGATACTTGAGGGATACACTGTTTTGTTCTCAGCCTCCACATATGACTTTGGCAAGATGGAAGGAGTCATGAATAATGATGAAATGAGATGCCTCCCCTATCTTATTTCAACCTTACAGGAAGAGTAAAGTAGAAGAAACGCAATTTATTACAGAATCTAAGCAGTTATTGGAGTTGGGACTGTTGGTATCATCCTGAAGTCTGTGGGTATCACCCCTCTAACTCATTTGCAAAAAAAGGAAGTCAAAGAGCTGACATGGACTTTTGGAAGCTTAATTTGGTGACCAAAAAGGTTAGTTACCACTTTTCTTGGATCAATGACTCATTATGCATCCTTGGGAGAGCCTGGTATCTCTCAGCAATGTACCTTGCCATTTTGTGTTGGCAGATCAAGCTAGCACCTAAAGATGAGTCAATTGCACACTGATTGACAATGAGGATTATTTGAACCAACACAGATGCCACAAGGACTATGCAATTCCCCAGCAACATTTCAATGAGTGATAGACATTTTATTGGGTGACCTGAACTTATCATATGTATTATTCTACCTGAATGACATCACAATATTCTTGAAACTTTCATTGGACATCTAGAGCATCTACATTAAGCCTTTGACTATATGAGACAAGCATCCTCAAGTTAAAGCCATCCAAATGCTCATTCTTCCAGCCCAATAAATGGAATGCTTTGGGCATAAAGTAACCAAACAAGGGATCCAGCCTGATTCAGATAAAGTCACTGCAATAAAGAAAATGACCCCACCCCTAAAGTCTTATGGACATTTGAGAGATTTTCGGGATGTTGGGGTACTATAGTCATTTCATTTTGTGCTTTGATGACCTCTCCAACCCCTAGTCTATGTGCTTCAAATTATTTTTCGCTTAAAATGGGATCATAAGCTGGACCAAAAACATTAATCTACTTAATAATTGCCTTATTTACCCAGTCTATCCTCGAAAATCTCAAAATTTAACAACCCTCGCTATTTACTGAAGCCAGTGAAGTGGCTGCGGGGGTCATACTATTGCATTTTGAAGAACAACAAGTGGATTATCCAGTGACATACTTCATTAAAACATTATATAAGATAGAAAAAAACTACAGTTTCACCATTCAATAATGCCTGGCTGTGCTTCTCGCAATCAAGCATCTTTAAAACCTTATCTATGTGGAACTCACTTCACACCATCACTAATCTTGCCTTCCTCAAATAGCTCCACCATATGAAGGATACTGATGTTAACTGGCTAGATGGGCGTTACAATTGCATATTTATGACTTTAGTATAGTTCATCACGCCATACTATAGACAGTAACTACTCACAGAATGCAGATGGATTGTTGCAGATGCCAACATTACTGTGTTATTACCTAAAGAAGAACGCTTATATGATCTGATTGCCTGTCCTGACATATGGGAGCTAGAGACACTAGAGACTAAGCTTGGTTGCAAACATTGATAAAGGATACCTAAATTAAGGATGGAATGTTCTATAAGCTAATCAGCAAGAAGCGGCTACCTTATGTGCGGCTGTCCTCTCAGACCAAAATCACTCTTGTAGGACACTCCAATGTAGGGCATGGGGCCATCCTATAAAACCCTTGATGAATGACGACGCTTATTATTGAATCTGAATGCAGATACTATTCATGAGGCTCTAAAAATTTTTAACATGTATGGCTTAGGATCAGTTCAAGTCCCCTAATGTTAGAATCAAGTTGTGGCTCCTTCATCGTCATTTGGTGTGATCAGTGTAAATTTAGTGGGTCACCTGTCCATAGGTGTCAAAGCCCTCAATATATTCTTCCTGTCGTCAACCACTTAACCAAGTGGGTCAAAAATATCTCTGTGTCTGGTTCCAATAAAAAGGCTAAAAGTTTGTTCCTTTTCCACTACCTATCACAAGTTGAAAGCCCTAGGCTTTACTCTTATTAAACTGGTTTAGTTTTTTGCCATAAGTAGTGCAAGAACTAACTTTATTGCTCATTATCAGCCAGCATCTCACTTCCTCTTAAGATCCCTCAACTAAGGGTGGTGGATTGAGAAAACGATACCCTCATATCTATTCTAAAAGGATGGCAGCCACCAAACCCATGTAATGGAATCACTAAGCCCTCCGCCTTACTGGGATAATCCTAAGTTATCACCAAGTAATTAATATGTCTATTTTCTAGGTTTTCTTTTAGAGAAAGCCGCGATTATACAGAAAAGTGTAACTTTAGTTAGAATTCTCCTTTACTAAAAAATTCTAATCTACCATGAGGGCATAAGCTGATTAAATCACTATATTACAAGCGATTGCCACAAGAAACTATAATGATCACCACCAAGGAGATAGTGCAATTCAGTTTTGATTGCCCAGCCCTCCCTACTTTAAAATAAATTATCTTATTTGTATCATCATCCTGGTGGATGACCTAACAATCTGACACCTTCTGGTAGTGCCCATATTATGTCCTATACAAGATGGGGTTTGAATATCCCATTGAAGATGTTGCTCAGGTTACTATAGTCAATTGAGTTCTTGGTAAATTTCTTTAAGCCTATGTCCCCCTATGATATGATCTTGAGGGGGCACTTTCAGAATCTTAAATGGCAAAAAAACAAGCAACCAATTGAGAATTAAAGTGGTAAGTGCTTAAACGCCATCCTCCAGAATCAAGTCTCACCAATCAATTAAGTATCACCTAATGAGTTGATACCTAAGTGCGCACGAATAACTATGGGAATTTGGGAATCATTGAAAGGAAAAGTCTGAAATGGTTCACCATTTGACGGTCTGAATGAAACTTTATACAACACTTAGTTCCTTAAACTGGAAGTCTGAGTAAAATGAGGTTGCAACAATCCAGTTGTCAATGGACAATACTGACTGCTACTCATCCCATTAAATTGTATGAAAATTGAAGATACTGATTGAGGAGAACCAAAGTATTCTCTACGTCACAAGGCCCCCACTCACCCTATAAGTGATGAATAATTTTGACACAATTGAGTATTCCATTTTCTATCCTATACTACATCTAGTGTATAATTTTAATACCCCTTTGTAGTTTCATAACAGGGTGTATAACAGTTGTGATCCCAGAAAGTTGCTAGTGTAAACCCTACTGAAATCAAAAAAAGATTAGCCATCACCTTTTAGCAGCTATTCCGCTACAAAAATCAATTCCAAAGTGAGCTAGAATCTCAAAACAAAATTCCTCTGGCAACCCAAAATAAGATCTTTGACTCCATTATAGGGGTTAAGCTGAGGCCCTATATCTCAGTCTTCTTGGTTACCAAGTCAATTGGTCAGTGGATAGATAGGTATGCATATTGGCACCAGAATTTGATTTCATGGTGTTGATAAATGGGTTTGATCAGCCATACAACACAGACCCAATAATGATGCTCCAATGTCTATAGACCTCACCACTGCCCCACCCACATCTCCCATGAATATGATTACTATCCAAGGCTACCATGCCATGTCATCTGTGTCTCTCAGCAGATCAATTTCCAATGATCTGCAGTCAGACATTCTACTAATATTTTATGACGAAGGATTTAAATGTTAAAATTTTTCTTTCCACTTGACATTGCTTTTGAGCAGTTTTAAAACAGTCAATTTTCCAACATTGCCTCACCACATCAATTTCCAAATTTATATTCCCAGATACACCACCTGCTGCCCCAGTGTGGGGCAGCGGTGCTCCACCCACTAGCGGTTACCACCCAGCAGGCAAACGTGTGTGGACTGGCTTGTCCAGTCCACCAAATACATCCAGCTGCTATGTCCATCCAAGGGACTTAGCACTCACCTTGCATGATTTCACCCAACCCACCCCTATCCTTTAGCCCTACCTTGATCCACTATACGCTTCTGTCTCCATGTTAAGTATGAAAATCTCTTCCCATATGCCAACAAAGTGATAATTGAGCTTGCAACTGCCACCTTTGCACCAACAGGATTTATAGACTTCCGCCCTTACAAGGGCTATTTTGATATAGGCTTCCCCACCAAAGAGGACGTGGCCGCTGCAGCAGCTACGCCCTTAATATACAAAAAACACCCCCATTACCACCACTTAAACATGTCTCCCAGATGATACCACACTCATGGTGACCTTTGCAAACCACCCCTCACACCTTCCTCCTCAAACACTTTATGAGGAGTTGATGTTAGGGCTGGCCACTTATGGCAAAAACCCAATCCTCCAATTCATTGTCCCAAGTGGTGCTGATCGCCTCGCGGCACCTCAGGCAATGGCCACCATTACCCCCCACCAGCTGAACATGGCCCAGCATATCCCACCACGTGCTTACATCCCATCCACACCTGACCATTTCTTTTGGGCTCGCATTAACAATGTCTACAAAATTTGCCCCCTCTGCCATGAATTGGACCAGACTAAAAAGGCATGTCAATACAACTCAAACCCTGAAAATACAGTCAACCCCACCCAAGAGCCACACCAACAGTGTTTGAGTGTGGATTCTGGATGGCCCCACCCCCCCAGGTTGTGCGCTTGATGAACCAGCAACAAAATCCAGCAACCCAAATACAAGCAGGCCAATTATCACCAAAGCCAACCAATTGGGAGCAAATTTGGACCCATATTCATTCCAAAAATTTTCCCGCCCCAAAACTTACCCAACCCAGCCACCTATCACCAAATTAATCCAAGTCAACCAAAATCCCTGGGACTTATTAGATGAAGTGACCAAATCAGGTGAAATTGTCCCACCTCTGGCTAAACCAATCTATTTAGTACTTTCTATTAATTCAGACTTTGATGCCCCACTCCCGCCCAAACAATATGTTCCCAAATCCAATGCTATCCCATACCAAAGCAACCACCAGCTTACCAAGGCCGCGGTAGCCTCACCCAAAAATTGTCATCTTTGTGAAGCTGTGGCAAAATCTATCACTTAATTTAAAAAAGGGCTGCTCCCCCTTGTTCCCCTCTGGTTTTCCTCCTACTGCAAAAGAGGAAATCCAACACCTCTATGAAACTGCCACCACTACTATCAAAGTGTTGTTTATCTGGCAGATTTTTTCCCATCCAACATATTACCAGAGCAAACATTGCAAAATTAATCCAACTTCCTGAAGCCCACATCCAAGCTGAACATTTTGCTAAACTCATAGAGGCTCTCATCCAGGCCCAAATTGTCAATCTAATAAAATATCCGCTTTGCCTTGAACCTCATCCTGCGGATGCCCCAACCCCCTTGCTATCAACATTGATCCACTTTTTTAATGCTAGTCCCAAGGAAGATGATGATGATCCGCCTGATCCTCCCTCCCCCTCTGCCATGGTGGGATAAGAAGCTTGTCACTGTGCCACCTGGTAGGTTGTTTTCTCATTTCTTTTGCATTTCCAGTGCTCATATAGAGTGGTCAGTTTATGTTTTTGGTTGGTTTAATTTTAAAGTTTTTGTTTCAGTATTGTCTGTCCCCTGGTTGGCTTTCTTTAGTTAAATAAAATTTAAATGTTAAAAGTTTAGTTGCCATATTGGTCAATTTTGGACAGATCAATTTCTATTGATTTGTCACCAGTCATTTGACATCCCCAACAAACTCTATTCCTGCCAATTGATAATTATCATAAGTATACAGCCAATGACTCTTTAAACATTTCTGCCAGCTGATCTCTGCCATACCCTAAGAAAAATGTATCTGACCTTTGGTCTGATGACACTAAACCCCTTTAACGGTGTCAAGAGCTTACTAGTGGTCTAAAAATGGGAACCTAAGAAGGTTCAGGCGCCGCGGAGAAGTTTGATATTGAGCATATTCTAAGGCCTCAGCATATTTTTTGGAATGTCACATATATAAAAACGATAGAAACACCAATGCAACTTTATGGATATATATCAAATAAGATTCTACCACTTTTAGAGAAACAAGGACTTTACCTCATGACAGATCTTCAATGCTGGAAGTATTAAGCAAGACTACAGCGGAACTAAAAAATTTAAATTTAATAAAGGACTATATCTACCTAATATACATGTTTACTTTATGGTATGCTGTCTTCAAACAACTATACATATTTTTAGTGCTATTCTACCTGTGTTAATATTCCCTATTGTAAATCCAATTGCAACATTCTTTTGCTCGCTATGGGGAATACCAAAGTAGCCCTACAAAGACCCAAGGGAAGAAAATACACCAATTTCTGAGTCTAGCATTTGTTTCCCCATAATTTAGTCAAGTGGTGGGGAAAAGTTAGAATTTTTAGGTTGACTATATCTTGGGTTATCTTATCTAAGTTGCATTTAAGTAATGGTGCAAGCAGTGGAGCAATATTAAATCCATTTGACATAACAAATACATGTCTGAAGTTTAAAGTTATATTTTTAGAGATTTTTGGTCCATTTTGGATCTTACCTAAGTAGAATATTTCTTGTGAAAAATGAAGATATATGAACTATTGCAAACTTCTGCCATGGAGTATAAAAAGTTTAGAATATTCCAAACATAAGATGGATATGCCATATTAATGATGATGTGCAGATGAGATATCCTTAATGTCATCCATTCTTGCTCCTAATATTTTAGTTTAACATATAGTTTTTTAGTTGAGAGCTATAAGGAGCCAGTGTGCAGATAGTGTTGATAATAGTCATAAGGCCAGGTGCCATAGTGTAGGGATGATTGAGGACTAAGAGCATCAGATAAAGAGTGAATATTAGATTTATGTTATCAGAGGAAGAGCTTGGAAGGCATGTGGGATATCTTGAACCTCCCTTATGTTCATTTATGGAATCAACATCAGATAGATATTATAATAAGCCTTTGCAGTTGAAATTTTCAGCCTTTAGTGCATCCAGAGCTTGTAGAATTTAACACATGGTCTGTGTATGAAATTTGCACTATAAGGACATCAGAAAGGTACATTTCTTCTAGCACATCAAGAAACCCTCAAATAACTGTTGTTCCATATTGTCATAACATCATTTGAAAAATTGATGCCACTATCTTAAGAGGTCCTTGAACTTGTCCAGATATTAGTTGTTATCGTTATAGACCTTGAGTCAAATTTTGCATAATTTGTTATTGAGTTGTGCGTCATTTTGTGTAACGCACAGGCTCTCTACAGTGCGCCACAAACGCATAAAGCAATACCAACCACATAAAAGACCATATGATTGACCCTATGGATGATACCAGTCCCTGTGTATTTGCACTATGTCTGGAATTATCAATTTATTTCCTGATCACTGTCCCCACAACGCTTGTCACTAATAACATCCCTTGTACCCAGAAAAGCGTTAAGAGGGAAACCAAAGCTTGTCTAAACTTGCTGTTGTAGCTCATGATCCAGAATAGTCAAAATAAATCAAATAAAACCCTCAATTTGTTATAAGTTTTTAAATCTTCCAACAACTCTGTATAAGCTAAAGAAAGTAAAATTTAACTTTGAGACCACAAATCCCTCCTAGTATCATTTCCTTAAGAGTCAATTAGGATTATGATTTAATATGCTTCTGAGGAACACTAAATTTATTGCATGATGCAACCATTCACCCCAACCCCATAACAGTTTGTAGATATTGAATCATGAAAAAATCCCTCAAGATTTGATCCAATTTTGCAGTTCCAAATCTTTGAACTCGTGTGACTGGATCTCAACCTGTCTCCCACAGGTACAACTAAACCAATTTAGGCTTTATTTTCCATATGGACTATTCTCCACCATATCAACCTCTGAGCCAGGCTCCTCAATATGAGGTTAGAACTTTGTGAATCAGTACAATGTGACAATCAGACTGTGCCTAACCTGTTACATCACCCCCTGCAAGGTAAAAACTCTCAGACTTTCTCAGGACAATGAGCACAGTCGTCCTGCGTCTGTCAGGTAGCCTTCACTGGACAATCCTTTCACTTCACTAAGAACCTATAATGACCCTAGACACATTGTGCATCAAGGATTTTCTCCACCTCATCTCATAAACGCTCCTCTCCACAAGGACTCAAAGTACTTGGTGGTCTTTCATCTCCTTCTTAAAAACTGCAAATGTGACGCATGGAGCACTGGAAGAGCCATAGACCCCTCCAGTAACTCCATCTCAAGTAAAAAGTCATTTACAGTGATAAATTCTATATGGTCCTAAGGCCACCAGTCCCATCTTCTGACTTCTCACTGGCACAGCATAAATTTTTGAAGTCACCAGTACCCAGTCCCTGGCTTAGAATGTTGGTCCTGCGCCCTATTTTGATCCTCTTGCTGCTTCTGTTGACCCATAGCCCACTCCATGTTCTCACACAATGTACCTAAAACACCTCTCATGCTCCAAGCCATTTTCATCTGCCCCTGGAAAACCCCTCTACCTAATCCCTTGACATACTTAGGATTCTGTCTGTAGTTGCCAACAAAGTGACATCTCAGTCAATACATGACATCTGTTGTTATAAGCGAATCTGAGCCAACCAAACCCACAGAACCCAATCACCTTGTCGCAAGGAGACATAACAATGAAGATACTGCTGAGTATTTAATAACACTTTTCTGTCTGACCATCTGACTGGGGATAGTTGTCATGAAAACGGCAGATGAATTTTAGACCAGCCTGCCAGTCGAGATGCATGAGCACCCAAAAAGCAAGCCAGAATGCCAGTGGCATTGCCGCTCATATGACGTTGTATGGAGCTGCAAATTGGGTAACAATGATTTGTTAATGTAGAATGAGCATAGAAAGGAGCCTGATAATGAACCAAATGGATACAACCCCAGACACTGAAGGTCTCGCTTCAGGGGATTGTAACACTGGGTTGGCTTCTACAGGGTCGCTGGTGGGTGGGTTCATTACTAATGTAGAGACAAGGGGGCGTATCCTTGTTTGAAAATGGTTTATATAAGGCCACAGAATCCCACTATATAGGTAGCGGATAGTTTTAATAATGGGGTTAAATTGCCAAAAATTTCTTGAACGTCAAATTCAGTTGACTATGGTGGGAATAATGATAATCATCAGAACTGTTAATGCCCATCTGATGTAGGGAACGATAGGCCACCAGGTTAGTGCCATCAGGACTTCAGAAAGAAGAATTTAAATAAAATAAAAATTGGGCTTTTTGCAGTAATTTATTGGAGAGTAAAGTAAAGAGAATCAACCAACAATTTCCTCAGTGTGATGCAACTGATTAAATAGTATTTAATCTGGTATTTGGTCCAAGCTCGGATTGGGGTCCTCAAATTTGACCTAAACTGGCGAATTTTTGGGGGAGGGGGAAAATAATTTTAACTATAACTGACATCAAAGGATTCAGTAGCAGGCTGAGTCACTATCAGTTTGACCGCAAATGAATGGACCAAGGCTTGACTGCATTTTTGTCAGTTGGCATGATGGCATGATGGCATCTAGCCTGATGAGCAATGAGAATTCCCCAGGGTCACCCCACATAGGGGAAGTCCCACTTGATTGGAAACGGGTTTGGGATGCCCAACCCACCCATGCCTGGTCGCTGGGGCGTTTGTTCAGTCAAATGAGTTATGTCAACTGCAACTCCCAATTCATTGAATAGGGGTTTTGATTTGTCTGCAATAGTTCCCAAAAATACCATCTGCTCATTGGGGATCATCCCCAACGATATTGAGGGGTGCTTAGCATCGGTTATCATACTGCTGGCTGAGTTATAACTATCAGCAATTCTAGCCAATAATTTGATACTTGTCCCTTTTTGACTATTAGTTTTCCGAGCATCAGGCTTTATTCCCATCAGTTTTGGACCTTCCATCTTTAATTTGTAATCTCAGAACAGATTTCCTCAATTCAGTGGCCAAGTTTGGCAGAGGTGAGCGCTGGTATTGGGGAAGGAATCTTTAGAGGGAGTAATGTTACCCAGCGCCCATCTACCATGTGGGTGAGGTCGCCCTGGGTGATGAGGAGTACAGCTGCCCTCTTTAGCCCCTTTTAATTTGAAAATGGAAAAATTGCCAAATCCATACACAGGGGACGTTCCCCTGGACTTACAATAGTACACCAACAACCATCACAGATGGATCTTTAAGTCCTCAAGTAGATTTGACAAGATCCTAAAAGAACTGAGGGCTACATTCAGAGAAAATATTTCTGCCAACCCATGCTGTGCAAAGACCTCATCTATGAAATCCTTCACCACGTCCTTTGCTGACAAGTTGTTAGTGCAAGGGAAAAACTCTACATTTTTTGTTTCCAGTTAACAATTACCATAATGACATTTTTCCCCTAAACTTTTGGTAAGTTAATTATGAAGTCTACACTCTTAAAGCCCATGGACAATCCAATATCTAAAGGGGCTTAAATTTGCCCTAATGGAGCCTCTCTTGAATGTTTTGACCTGGCACAAGTCAAACATGCTTTCATGTATTTTATAAACAGTTTAACAAAGATCTGACTACAAGTGGTCTCGCCTTACCAGTTCCATTGTTTCTCAACCCCAGAGTGACCAGCCAGCGAGTGATCCTTTGAGGCCTGCAACCCTTCTTTTTGTAAAGTTTAACAAAGTACCCAAACCTGCAAGTTATGTATAGCATCATCTCTTTACTTCATAAATAAGGTGCCTATAACCTTGTTGACTCTCCATCAATTCGCCCAGTAGTTGTCACCCATATGACATACATCACTGCACCCTCTAAATCTGGGTGTCTAACCTGTTCCCCTCACCCCTTATCATTGCAAACTTGTCAGGTCAAAGCATGGTTGCAGTTTAAAAGTCCTCCAATTTTCTTTTTAGCATGACAACCCTGAATCCCAGATCAATTAATTGGAAATGGTTTTGTCCTGCCCTGGATGGTACTCAAGCCAGAAATCATACTTAACCAATGACAAATGCCAATGAGCCTGCCTTTGATTCATCGTCTGTGGGGATTGGTAGTGTTTGAGGGCCATATGATCTGTTTGGGCCATAAAAGAATGGCAGTTATACAGCAGATGATGTTGCCATTCCTTCAGAGCTGACACCACTGCCAGAAAGTTTTGACATATATGGGATAGCTAGTCTCTGATAGTACCATTTTCTGACTAAAATAGCACACAAGGTGTTCAAACCCATCCTCCCCTTTCTGTAGCAAGACAACCACCACCGCAAAATTTGAATCATCCATCTCAAATATGAACTGCCACATGGGATTGGATGGGCCAACACTGGAGCTAAAAGCTTTTTTTCTTCAAGTATCTGAACTCCCTTTTCTCCTCCACTCCCCTCATACAAACTATACATTCTTAGTAAATTGTGAGAGGGGAATGACCACACCTAACAAGTCATGCGCAAACTGCCACAAGAAACTCACCATCACCAAGAAACGTTGAACCCCAGTTCAATTGGTCAGAGACTTCAATGCCTTTATGATGCATAAGATTATCTGAACAAATTTCCAGTCTATCCCAGAACACCGCATTTCCCAGAAAGATGACAAAGCTCTGATTAAACTCACATTTTGAGGGCTTCAATATCAACCCTGCCCCCAAGATAACTCCCAATATCTCCTTCACATCACGCACCTTCTCCCTTTCTGAATAAGAAAACTCCAGGATCTATCCATATAGGCCATGCAACAATATTCAATCATTCCCCCTAGAACCAGGTCAAACATTTGTTGGAACATAATTGGAGCAATACACAATAAAAAAGCATCAAGCGGTATTGGAACAATCTCAGGTGACATTTAACACTGTATATCCTTGGTGTTCTGGCTTCACTAGGGCCTGATTAAAAGCGTCATGAGATCCAGTTTGGCGAAGTTTGTGCATGCCAGAACCTTTAGGAGGATATCCTCGATCAAAAGCATTGGATATGGATCCAGTTTAGTAACAGCATTCAGCTGGTGGAAATTCACAAATGTCTGCAACTCCCCATATGACTTTGGCACCAACACTAGTGATACCACAAGAGACTTGGAAGTTAAAATCAACCCTTTACTCAACATTATTCCTATGTAATTTCAAATGCAATCCTAGCCCACAGGTGATAGGGTAATTGGGACAACCTCTGGAAGCTCAATTCCTTTCTTAAACCAAAATGAAAAAGCAAAAAGTCCCATAGGTGAGAAAGAGGAATTTCCCTTATGATATAACACAGCTTCAAAGTCCTGTTACTCAACTGCATTTCCCCTGACTGAATCAAATCAGACATCCTCAACCCTTCTGGATGAAAATACCACCAATACCAGTCTACACTCTGTTAGGGATCCATCCCTTAGGCTCAAGGTGACCCACCTGGCTGCTACATCAAACAATGACCTGAACTGGTGCCGCCATTGCATCCTCAATACTACCAAATGAGCTAGATTTTTCATTGCACAAAAATCCTCTTCAAAATTAGATGGCCTTGTTTATCCTAACTGGAAATCTCACTCGCCGTGATGGGACTCTCTGTGACACATCAGTTAACATGACATCTGTCCCCTTCCAATTCCTCATTCTCAAACGCTTCACTACTTCAACTCCAGGTAGTTTTCCTCTAACACCATATCTATCAGAGTCAATATGTCCTTCTTCCAAGTTCCCACACACAGCATTATTAGAATATATAGCAAGATAGAGCGAAGAAGCAATTTTATTTTTAGCCATTTTCTTAGATTGTAATTTGGATTTAGATTGTACTTTGGCCCGCCCTCCTTCTCTTGCACACTAGTACTTCCCCCTGGCTCACCTCCTTGTTAGAGCTTCCCAGAGTCCCCTTCTGCAACCCCCAGGGATGTCCAAAACTATGTGATAAAGAGTGCCAGCTCTTGTGTCTTCAACGGGGACTCACAGGTGACTGAACACTAACAGGTGTATTGGAACCTTTGCACCAGTCCCACAATGACAATAGCTGCTTTTCCACCCGTTGGGCCAATGTGATTTCATTCAGCAATGAACCCTGGATATTTTTCTGTTGCCATTTCCATAGGAGGTCTGAAAGCAAACTTTGCTAGAACGTCTACAACAACTGTGAATCTGATACATAGGTTGTCTTTACAGCTGTGCAATAAATATGTGTTACTCTTACACCAAACTATGTCCTTGGCTGACCATCAACAACGCCAACCAGGCCTTATTTTGAGCATCATCCTGACAAGCTGCGCAATCCACCTGTTCCAAACAATCATCCATCAAATCTGTAAGCCAATTCTGCTCCTAGATTAATTCCTGTATCCAAATTGACTGATTCTTTGGCAACGCTTCCACCACCTGAGCAATCTGAAGAGAGAAAATAACTTCCCTTGCTACCTGATCCAACTGCCCCTGGAAATGGATCTACGCACATGTCTGATGAATATTGTCCATTGCCTCCATAGAAAGGCAATGTGCTAATTTCTTAATTTGGGTCCATCCAAAATTTTCTTGTCTCTTACCATGCCTGCAATCCATACCCAAGCTACTTCATGCACCAAGAATTCTAAAAAAAAACCCTGCCATTACCACAGTTTTTTGTGTCAATACCATTCCTCCCCTCCCAAAAATCATAACCTCTTCCTGGGGCCCCAATAAGACCGAAACTAACATGTTTTATATCTGATGAAAAGTACAGGTTCTCTCCAGCGTGCTACAAATGCATCAAGCAACACCAACCACATAAGAGACCATATGATTGAAAGGCCTGCTGATACCACTCCCTGTGTATATGCACTATGTCTGTAATTCACAATATAATCCCTGATCACTGTCCCCATGATTCTCATTACCAACAACATCCCTTGTCCCCATAACAGTGCAAAAATGGAGGCCAATGCTTGGCCAAACTCTTTATCAGAGCTCATATCCAGAATAGTTGTTGAATAGATAATATAAATTTAATTATTATAAATTTTATATCTTTCAACGACTTTATTTAATCTGTAGAAGATGAAATAGAGCTTTGAGATCCCAATTCCCTCATAATATATTATATCCTTGAGAGTTAATTAGGCTTATGGTTGAATAGGTTCTTGAGGAACACCCAAGTCATCACATGATGCATTCATTCACCCCAACCCACTGTTAGGCCATAAGCTCAGTGGCTGATGGCGTGAACAGTTTGAAGGCCAGTCCTTCAAATTTGCGTAGGTTGGATGGGTGGTAGGACTTAACTCATCAGTTCAGCGGTCATAATTTAGTTATATGAAGGGACTTACCTAGTTAAGTTCAGAGGTCTCAAACAAATTTTTATTTATTTTTATAAGAATAGGCTTAAGAGGTAAAAAGGTAGTTTATAGATGAGATCTCTGGCTTTTATTAGCTCTAAAAAATAAGGGCTAAGCTAGTTTGGGAAAGTTGACTTAGCTTATCAGAAAGTGGTTGTTGGAGGCGATTATTGAGGTGTTTGTTTAACCTTTATTGTCATTAATTGAAGTAGTTTGATGCTATAGAACCGAAATTCAATAGTTCTGGGGTTTCACCCTGACAAAGCATTGAATGATAAATTAGTAGTTTATTGATGGCTTTGGGCTATGACCCAACAAAGCATCAAGTGATAATTAAAGGGATAATAAATATATATTGGGTTATTTAAATAGTAAATAATTAAGAATCAAGGTTGAGGCTTCACCACACTAGGGCAAAGCCCAACATCCATAATGATCAAAAAAAAGAAATTGCAAAAAAATACCACAATATTTATGTAAGCCTTTGAGAGCAACCCCCACAGCTTAGTTGAGAGGAATTCCCATTTTAGATTAAGAAGTGGAGGAAGCTAGCGACCATCCCTCTTGTCACCCTGGGTGATTTAGCCCATGTGGTAGATGAGAGGTGAGTGATGGTGTTCCTTTGCAAATTGTGCCTCTTCCCCCTTTGCTCACCACCCAGGAGTTGGTACAGAAAAATTGGGTGTGTGTCAGGAGGTGGTAGTGGCCAGAAGCCCTCACCAGTAGAGAGTCTGCAGTAATATTCCCCCACAAGAGGTTTCTCAACTGGTTTGAGTTCCGTTGGTCAAGTTAAATTGGTAACTAGCAAAGTTATGCTGATTGAGTCACTCTCAGAATCAAATATTCCCATCCGCCATTCCCTCCATCATTAGCAAAATTGAGTTTGTCCCTAGTTGTCAGAAAAAGCTAAGAAAAGTTAGACCAGGATGCAGACTCAGGTTTTCAATGAACCACGACAGCACCCAGTATGTCAGGGCACAGCCATTCAATTGACTTTGTTAATTGAGGATTTAGATGAAAGTTAAGGGAATACACATTCAAAACATACCAAAGGCACCCACAAACAAACTAAAAAGTTGTTGTGAGGGCAACCGCAGGTATAGCTTGGGAAGCTCCAGGTGGAATAGGGGCTGAGAGGTTGACAACATCTATGGTATTAGCAATTGCGTGCCTTTGGCAAAGTTAGCAGAGAGAGTAGAAACTTTTAGAAGGAGATAATCTTCATGGCGCGAAAGGCTTGATAACCCCAACTGGTGGTTGCTATCAGAGAAGAAGATAGGGTAGTGGTCAGGCCCAGGAGAGAATCTGTAGGCATCCAGGAGGGGAGACCAAGTTAGGGGAGCCCACAGTAGTAGATATTTTTGAAAAAGCAAGGAAGAAAAAAAATTTAATTTTAGTTGGAGTATTATTTTATATTTATTTTTGGTAAACTCTAAAATCAACCAGCACTAGCCCCACCAGCTTTAAACCCTTTTTGTATGTTTGGGGTGGTAAAATTATATTTTCCCGCACCCAAATTATAGGGTTAATTGCCTTCTGAAAATGCTTAAATATTTATTTTGACTCCAGTTTTTAATTTAAATTTTAAGATTTAGGAAAATTAGGACTGAGTGACTTTAAATTTTGACTCCAAGTCAAACAGCCCCAAAGAATGGAATTTGGTTGGGGTGGAGGCCTGACTTTTTGAAAATAACGTGGTCAAGCCCAAAATGGAGCTGAGCCACAAAAAGCGAGGATTGGCACTGAGAACAGGCTCAGAGGTGGGCCCCAAGCTGCAACTAATCATTCTGATTGGGTGTGGCTTGGGGTTGATGGCAGTTGGGAAAGGTGAGGCCTGTAGTGGCTATTGAGGCTTGGTATTTATCTTTCCCTCGCTTTGACAGCCAAACCTGCCTCAAGACAATTTAGAGGAGGGGCGCTCTGGACAGATGAGATTAGTATCGGTGGTAGGTGACTCCTTGGCTGGTGGTAACTTGGGGCTGGTTAGGCGTGGGGGTTTGGTGGCCTAGTCCCAGCATCTCTGCTCCTAAAGTCAAGAAATCTCTTGACATATGAGAAAAATCTTCTTGAGGTAAGTCTGACTTGGGACCATGGTTGGTGTGGGGCATGGCAACCTAGCCCCCTTGCAGGGAGGGCGCAGACACAGCGTTCATCTACATTATGAGCGAGGTCCCCCTCAGAGTGGAGTGGGAGGGCTTGAGGTTGCTGATTCCCCTTTTTGAAAAGGGAAAACCTCCCAATCCAGATGTAGGGGCGCCGCCTCAAGACTTACATCAACAGGTATGGGTGCAATAAATCTTTTCAATACCTAAAAAATCATCATATTTGGCCTGGTCATGGGTGCAACCTGGTGTTCACTGAAGGAGTTGTCATCTTTGCACTAAGTAAAATTGCATCAGAATTAAACTTTCTTGCCAAAAAAATCATACCAATCTGGCCAAGCAGGTCAGACCCGCTTTGGTAACAATTTAGGGTATCAATCTGTCATAGTCAAATTGTGAGGATATTCCTAACAGAAATGCATCTGTTTTCCATTCCCTTTCAGTGAGTTTATAAGGCAGTGAATCCTGACAGGTTCTGCTGTCACTCCATTTTTCCCTTTGCATTCCTTAGCGTTCAAATAATAAAATTTCCCATAAATCTATTAAATCTATAAAAATAAAAGAGGCTTGCTGAGCAGTAAGTAGCTATGATTTTTGTTTAAGATTTCATGGATGGTGCTCATAATTTCCTTATTCTCCCTGCACTCTATAATATGGATATCTGTACCAAAGTATTCTGTCTGGTGCTTTTAATGGTAACTCATCCTGAGTGCCAGCATAATCTTAATACAATCAGCGTGCTCCATAACAATTTGATACAATTTTTGCAGGTTTAATTTTCTCAAGCTTATGCGACTGGATCTTGATCTGTCTCCCCATGGGTATAGCCAAAAACTTCTCCAGGCCTGCATTCCAAGGTAGACTATTCTTCACATCTCAACCTTTGAGCCAGGCTCCTTGATATGAGTCATAACCTTATGAATTAGGTTGGTATGACTTTCAGGCTATGCCTGACCTGTTACAATGTTTAGAACTTAGTGTGGACACATTCTTGCTATCTGTCCCAGGTATCAAACAGGAGGTTGGTATGGTGCCATCTTCTTGCTACACCTATAATGAGGCTTAGCACTTTGTAGAGTCACTGTTGTTTATATAATTTGTAGTCAATACCCCATGAGTTTTAGGCTTCCAACCACTCATTAATGGGGCTATTTTTAAACCTCTCCAGAATTTTTTGGGTGTAAAGTTATATAAGCGTTAAGATTGCTTAGTTCTAGTAGGTGTCACAGAAGCAGAAAAGAAATTGATACTGACCCACCAGTAATAGTGCGTGAGCACCCATAAGGCAACCCAGAGCACCGGGGGGCATTGCCATCTAAATGACTTGAAAGTGGGCTGTGAGAGAAGCAAATAAATTGTGGCAAATAGTGACCACCATAACAATCATTTCAATTAACAACCAAATGGTGGCCGCTGGGATGACGGTGGATTCTACTATGGATAACTCATTAAAAGCCATGGAGGGCCCAGGCTGCGCGGAAGGACCACTAGCTGTAGAGTGAGTGGTGAGGTTATGAAACTTCACCCAAAGGGAAGAAATATTTTTAAAAAATAACAGGACTTCTTGACGCCTGAGGGCGTCTACAAGTGGAGAGATCCTCAACTGGCTACTTGCTTAGTAATCCCATTCAAGGGGGTAGGCAGCAGTGTTGTAACAATGGCCACTAGGGCCCAGTCTTGATGCAACCCTGGGAACATGGTTCTGAGTAGCAGCAGTGACAGAGACATGAGAAAATTTTGCAAAAAGAAAATTGATTGGGAAGGGGGTTTGTTATTTTCAAACAAAATTTTGAGAAATAACTGAAAACTGTACCAGTGAGGGATGGTTGTCTTAGATACTATGGGCTTAGGGTATAATAAGTAATGCAAGAACAAAGGTATTGCAATCCCAAGCAATTTTGGCTGAACAAGATCTAACCACTAATTCTATACTGAATTGAACTTCTACTTTCTATCTTACACTCACCCAAATTTTGCTGCCAATTTTTCCTTCCACTGCAATTCTGTTTGGTAGGTTGTTGACGTTTTTTTCAGCAGTTGATGGTTGCACCCAAGGCTAGGCCACATAGAGCTGGTCCCATTAAGTCCGTAAGGGCTTTATCTCCTCCAAACCTACCAGAGTTGGACCACCTAATTTACCTAACTTTTTCAAAATTATTGCTTGGGGTAGGTGCTCACCTCTTCCTGGCTCCTTGGCGGAACCTGAAGTTGTTGCTGATGGGTAGTGCTTGCCACTTCCTTTATAGAAGCATACTCTCGCTGCTGCCACCTCCACGCAGACCCCCTGATCCACTGGATTAACTCTTGCATGGTCAGACAGGGGTAAAGGGGGCAACCTAGAGAGGGTATGCTGTCACCCACCTCTCAACAACACCATGCACTAAGTCACCATGGGTTATGAAAGGGGTCATCCACCTTCTTGGCCCCTTTTTTGTGTAGAACAGGAATGCCTCATGATTTAGGCACTGGGGGTGCTCCCCTGCACTTACATTATCCTTCCCTCTTTGAATAGCGGGAGAACTGCCACCAGGAACTTGGGTGAGTGCAACGTTTTTATGGGCCTTTGGGAGCTTAATCGCCAACAGTTTGGCAACCTTCAGGGGGGACGAGGAGCATCAGGGTGCAAAGCATTAAAATGCCTCCACCAACTTACCACAGTTGGTGCAATCCTGGGCACTGAACCAACTATTCTTGTATGCTGAGAACCTCTTCCAGACCACCAGATATTGGACCAAATGGCGAGATCCCTGGGAAGCCAAGATTGCATCAACATCATCCTCATCCAATCCTTCCACCATGATGGGCTTCAGGTCTTCTGGGGTCTCCCTGTCATGGTCATGGCAGAAGAAGTTTAACCCAGCCTGTCAGTTGGGATGCGTAAGCACCCAAAAAGCAAGCCAAAATGCCAGAGGCATTGCTGACCAAATGACTCAATATGGAGCCAGGCATTGGGAAACAACAAATTGTTGGTGCAGCACAATGGTAAGTATAATCCCAATGATGAGCCACACTGAACCCACTCCTGACCCAGGAGGTCTTGCTGCAGGGGGTGGGATAACTGAAATAGTCTCAATGAGGTCCTCAGCATATGGGGCCATTTCAACTGGGGCGGCAAGGAGACAGATTCTCTCTTGCAATTGGTGGACATACGGCCGCAGGATCCCCATGCTTTGCTGCTGGAAGTTAGTGATAATGGGGTTGTAGAGCCAAAAATATTGGACTTGCTGAACCCAATTGATGACGGAGGGGGCCATAGTGACCAATAGAACTGGTAGAGCCCATCCGGTATATGGACTGATGAGCCACCAGGGAAACGCCATCAGGGATGTGGTCATAAGAGATAATAAAAAAATGTTTTGGTTTTTTTTCAAAATTTTATTTGAAGAAAAAGTAAGAAAATTAACTAACAATTTTCTCAGTGCTATGCAACTGATTAAATAGTGGTCAATTGGGGTAGTGACAAGCTGGGATTGGGTCCCACAATTTTGACCTGACTTGTGAATTGTTCAGGAATGGGTGGGTTTGTTCCTTGAGAACTGACATCGCAAAATTTGGCGGTGGGCCAAGTCACTGTCAGTTCAACCTTGAACGTCCAATATAAGGATCAGTTACATTTCTGACAGTTGGCGCAATGGCATTTGGCCCAATGAGTGACAGGAATCCCCCAAGGCCACCCCACATAGGGGCAGGTCCATTTGGTTGGGAACAGGTTCGGGATGCTCAACCCACCCATGCTTGGTCACTGGACTGTTCATTTGGTCAGTGGCATCACATTGGCTGCAACGCCCAAATTGCTAACCTAGGGCTTTGAACCCTCGTCGGTAGCATCCAATGCTATAGCCTGATCATCAAGGATAGCCTCAACAACTTTGGTAGAAGGGTGCTTTGTTTGATTGGCAAATTGGTTGAATTGGAACCATCAGGCGTTCCAACTGATACCTCAGTCTTCATGCCTTCCCAGCCATTTGAATTCGGGCATCAGCCAGATTGCCACTCAAATTAGATTTGGCTGATTTCAATGTGACAATTTCAGCGCAGATTTCACTAATTCCCTGTAACAGTTCTGCCAAGGTGAGTGTGGGTACTGGGGGTGGGATCCAAAGTGGAAGAGCTGTTACCCATCGCTCGTCTACTACATGAGCAAGATTACCCTGAGTAACTAGAGGTACTGCCATCCTTTTTGGTGTCTTTTTACTCGGGAACAGGAAGATGGCCCAATCAATAGCCAAGGGACGTTCCCCGGGACTTACACTCCCCCTTAAACAGGGACAACTGTGACATGTGGAAAATAGGGTACTGCTTCCAGTGAGCTGGAAGTATCAAATGAAATGCGCCGTTGCTTAATTCTGCCCCATTACATGGGGGACCAGAACATTTGCTCAAAATTTTCAGGGTGCACTTGTATCTGCAGGTGACGCATGTCCAGCATGACATATGCCCCACTGTGAATTCATGGGCTGGAAGATGTTTTTGGTCCATGAACTGCTTGTAATAACTGATAGCTTTGATTAAATGCTCCCAAACCAATGAATGGGTGCTCCAGATGGCTGTGCATGATCCACTGCACCTGGCACTTCCAGCTGAAGACTTGTCCTCACTGAGAATGAAGGGTTATACCCAGCGTGGTCTCATATGGTGAGAAACCAGTAAATGTATGAGTACCATTATTATACACAAATTGAGCCAGCGGAATGTCATCCACTCAGGTGTCCTGCACAGCCATGGTTTAACATTTAAAGTACCTCTTGAGAATCTGATTCACCTGCTCTGTTTGAACATTCAACTGAGGATGGTATGTAGTTGATCAACGTGGTGTACTATTCATTATTGCCAGGAGTTCATTCCAAAACTGCGCCATAAATTATGACCCCCAGTCACTTATGATCTCCTGCAGAAACCTGAACTTTGAAAACACATGCTGCATGAAGAGCTGGGCCATCTCTTCTGATGTGATAGCAGAGTAATATGGGATGAAGAGTGAAATTTTGTAAAACGGTCCACGACCAACATAATGGTGGTAAATCCAATGGAGCTGAGAAGCTAAAAATTAAATCAACAGACACTGAGGCCCACAGGCTCTCAACTGCTGCAGGGGGTGAATAAGACCATTCTTACCAGATCAATCTGACTTAGCCCACATGCATGTCACGCAATTTGCGATCCATGCTGGAATATCTTTGGAAAGGCTAGCCAGTTATATGTCCACTTAACTAAATCCAAACATTTCTTGTTACCTGAATGCCCCACCATGAAATGGTCATGATGTTCCAAAATAACTTTGTCATGTGAGATGAGGCATCACCCATAGGCTTGAACAAAAAGTTAATGTGTCCCTCCACTAAAGATTAGTGAGACCAATTATGCATTGTCAGTGCCAGCTGGTCCAACAACTCCAACCCCTCCATGAAAGCCATTTGGCCTGCTAAAACCCTTAAACCATAGGCACATCTGGGGCCTAATCTGCCACCAAAATTGTGGTAGTAGAAATAGCTAAGATATAGGCCTGCAGAATCACTTTGGTTAATTCTTGTTCATCCGCCTCCTCCAGGCTCAGTGCATGGTTGTGACTCAAAAAGTTGGGTATAACATTCAACGCGCCTTTCATGAACTTGTATTTAAAATTAAAACTACAGAGATCTTGATACGTCTAGGCCTGACAATGTGCCAACTTCTGAGGTTTATGAAAATACATAAAAGCCTGATGATCCATCTTCTTAGTCACCTCCTGCTATGCGCCCTGCAAAAGTTACAGCCATTGGGTAAGATACCATGCCACGGCAGCCATCTCCTTGTTGTAAATAACCCAGGACTGTTCAGGTGAAGCAAATTTGTGGTAAAAGTAATCAACTGGGTTCACCATACATTGTGCACCTGCAACAGTACTGCCCCCACAGAAGATGTGTCGTCACACATGACAATAAATAGCTTTGTGGGGTCCACATGTTTGAGAACAGGAGGCACCATAAACACCAGCTTAATGACATCAAACGCCTGCTGGCACTCCTCCATCCAGTAGAGCGGTACATTCTTCCCAGTCAGGGATGAAGCAGCGTGGCCATCTGCGAGAATTTGGGGGAGAATTTCTATAAAAAGATGATGGTGCTCAAGGAGTTCCGCAGCTGCTTCTGAGTTTAAGGGAGTGGGCCACCCAAGTATCACCTTGAGCTTTCTATGGGGGATGGCATAACCATCTTTCAAGACTAAATTACCCAAAAAGGTAATCTCTTCCTAGAAGAGCTCACACTTAGACAGCCTGACTTAAAGCTCTGCCTTATGCAATGTGGCCATCACTGCCTCCAGTTCCTTCTCATGTTTCTCAGAAGTGGGGTAATGAATGAGGATATTATTGATGTATGCCACCATGCACGTGGACCTGAGGTCACCTAGCACGTTGACAATCATTTGCTGGAACTTGGCTGGAGCGTTTTTCAGAACAGAGGGCATCACATTAAACTGGAATATGCCCCTTTTGGTCTAAATTGCTGTAAACCATTCCTGACATGCCAACCAGATCTTATTATAGCATTCACAAGGTCAACCTTACAAAAACACCCAGGATTTTAAATTACCTGGATGATCATCTGTTTAAGTGAGAGGAGGTAGGGATTGTGAATGGTAGAATAATTCAAATGCCCATAGTTGACGCAGGGACGCAGTGTATTTTTGCCTTTGGGCAAAAACAATAAATAGGTGATGCAATGAGGTACCTTTTCTTTAACACCCATCCCTTCTTGAGCATATCATCTAACCGTACTTCCAATACCTTGTCCTCCTGTGCTGTGTAGGGATACAATGAACAGTTTATGTTGATCACAGAAACCATTAAATGGAAAACTGAGTATATTTAGAATGCATTGGAAGGTGATTAGCTTTCTCTAGATTAAAAATATCATGATAGGCCACTAACGCCAAGGGAAAATCTATCAGAAGGCTACTGGGGAGTGGAGTGACATGATGAAACTCTGCCCCCACTCCGTTGTAAGGGTATTATTAAGGGAAAACTACCCCCAAAACTTGGTGTTTGCAAAGGATAGCATATTTGAGTCTAGGTGAATGCTCACCTGCTGCCACCGCTACCACCCGACCCCCATAATACCTCAGAAGAGCAGATACATCACTGCAGCAAACCAATTACAGAAACTGAACTGGTGTAGTGAGAAAGACACAGGTCATCAAGTTTTATATGAAGCCATTATAATAGATGATGCACCCAGCACTGAGGCCCCTGCTTCCAAGTCCAAGTCAATATCCTGCATCAGCTTAAAACTTATAAAATTCCCTGCTACTCCTGTGTCTACCAAGGCCTCAACTGGCACCCTGTGTGCACTCAACTGTATTTTCAGTGGTAATAAAAAACAGGAAAAAAATTTTTATTGGTGACTGCACGTGATTCCGCCAGCTGTGTGGTAATCATATAGAGTCAGATGGGTAAGCTGATTTAATTGGGGAAACTAAACCTTCCCTGGGAGCACTTTCTCAAACTTATTACATAGGGATTCTAACCACAGGGGAAGCAAAGTATTGAGAGCCATCCGGTCCATCACAAGAGCTTCCTCCCCCACCAGCAGCAGGGTAAGGCAGGGCGTGAAATCAGGACAAGGGGACACTGCAACGCCTTTAATTACCAAACTGCATACTTCAGGGACTTTGTACCAGGATTTTGAGCAAATGTCAATGAGTACACTGTTGGGGTATCCAACACCCCTTTTAAGACTTGGCCAGCAGATAATTGCTTATCAGAACCCCTCATCCTATCTGAAGTCTGACAAAGCATAGCTTAATGGAAGCTGCTGTTATGCACATGTAGTCCACTGACCCACCAGCGTGGCCCAGGCAGCATGATTAGTGAACACAGGGTCCAAACAGCATGAATTAATGCCATGATGACGTCCAACTGGAGCCCAAGCCCAATGCTTTAACATGGAAAGCTTCTATGAATGAATTCAGGACTGACGCTTCAGCGCCCATGAAATAAAAAACTGGAGAAAGAGAGCCAATTGTGCTACTAGTGCCTGCACCACTGATGCTACCAGTGTAATAAGCGGAGTTGAAACCCCATCCTGGTTGGCCCAACATAGGATTTTGTGCACCAACAGTGAGTGTCACCCACTATAGCATCCAACAAGGCCAAGCTCCATTGCACACCTATTAAAGTAGCTGAAGATGTTATGTTAACCAAGAATCATACTTGCATCTTGGTGAGGGCGTCCAACACCTGATTGGCAACCTCCATGGATGGGGTGGATGAGCCCACCCCTGCAGGTGATGTAACTGGGTCTAAAGCCTGTGGTATAAGATAATCAGTGAAGAGCTCTCTCATCACCATGTGAGAGTACCCCACAGATGTGCCAACCAACTATAATAATAGCACAAGGCTGAGTACTGACTGAAAGTTCATATGGCAAACTAAGACAATTACATACCAAATTCGAACAGAAAGGCAGAAATGGCAGACATTTTGGGTTAGCTGATTATGTCATGTAAATGGCAGATAAAATTGAGACTGGGCTGCCAGTCATGGTGCGTGAGCACCCAGATAGCAACCTATAATGATGGGGGTATTGCCATCCAAACAATCTGGTAGCTGGCAGGGAGTGAAGTGATTAGGGGGTGGTGACTGATGACCACCGTCACCACCATTCCTACTAATAACCAAATGGTGGGCGCTGGGGTGATGGCAGATTCCACCATGGATAACTCTTTGGAAGCCATGGAGGGCCAGGATGTGTGGAAGGACCACTAGCTGTAGAGTGAGTGGTGAGGTAATGGAACCTCACCCAGTGGGGAGAAATATTCTCTTAAAATAACAGGATATTTTGATGCCTGAGGGCATCTATAAGTGGGGAGACTTCAACAGGACACTTGCTTGGTAATCCCATTCAAGGGGGGTAGGCAGCAGTGTTGTAACAATGGCCACTAGGGCCCAGTCTTGATGCAACCCTGGAAACATGGTTCTGAGTAGCGATAGTGACAGAGATGGAGAAATTTTTACAAGGAAAGAAGCTGGAAATAGGGTTTGTTTATCTCATACAAAATTTTAATAATTGACTGATGACTGTACCAGTGTTGGATAGTTGTCTTAAGTACTATGGTCTTAAAGAATAATGAGAAATGCTTGAACAAAGGTATTGTGATCCCAACCAATTTTGGCAGAACAATATTTCTCACTGTCATGGTTGAATGACATGATAGTGGGGACCAACCCCAAGGATAAGGCTGGGCAACAGGAGGCCCAGAAGGTTAAGCTTCAGGCCCTCCCTGAACTCAGGCACACAGTAGACCAACGCTGGGTACAAGCCAAATATGCCCAGGTTGGTACTAGTGGAATGCCTAACGCCCAGCTTCTTATGTCAGCCCAGGCGTTAAAATGGACGGTTTACACAATAAACGTGGATGGTACAATTTGGTTAGTGAGTAACGGGGTTTTGAAACCTGTTCCATTTATGAAATTATGAGTTCAGGTAGAGTACAACTTCAATCAATTACTTGAGTGAAGTCAGTTTTGGTGTATTCTACCAATTAGGATGAAAGCATTTGCCTATTGGTGATATGGTGCTTAGGACCATTTCAGCAGACCCTGAATTACCCTGACTCTATTTGTATTTGATTTTCGTGACCAACCTTCCTTGTTGATTGACTTCACATAAAAAACTTTTCCTGTTTTCCCATTATTTTATTTATATTATCCAGGACAATCCTGTGCATGGACCTCTTCTGTGAGGTCTCACGCTATGTTAACCATTCCATTTTGTATATGATGAGATTATCCCCTCATGCACTGTTGGGTCGCCCAGGTTCCCTCCAACCTGTGATGCTTACCCCTTCTTCCCTTGTGCACTGTGTCTTTTTTGGTTGGATATTTATTAATATGATCACACTTCTTTACTTAAGTTATTATTGCTCTAACACCCTCTGCTGGGCTCTAGTATCTTTAGTAATAACGGCTAGTTCCCTGGCATTGGGCCTGTGCACCAAGCACTACCATTCTGGGAACAGGAGATTTATAGACACTCTCCTTGCAATCATTAGTCTAATGCTGAATTGACCTTTTGCTGGCCATCTGACTCTCACTTAAATTTTGCTGCCAAATTTTTCCTCCCACTGCAATTCTTTTTGGTGGGTTGGTGATGCTTTGTTCAGCAGGCAACTGATTGCACCCAAGGTTAGACCACATAATGCTAGTCCCATTGAGTTCTGAAGGGTTTATTGCCTTTGACCTCATCAGAGTTGAACCACCTGATTTACCTATATTTTTCAAAATTATTGCTGGGGGAGGTGCTCACCTCTTCCTACCTCCTCAATGGAGCCCAAAGTCATTGCTAGGGGTAGGTGCTCACCACTTTCTTTATGGAAGCATCCTCTTGCTGCTGCCACCTCCATGCAAACCCCCTGATCCACTGGATCAGCCCTTGCATGGTCAGATAGGGGGAAAGAGGACAAACTAGAGATGGTATGCTGTCACCCACCTCTCATCCAACACATGTGCTAAGTCACCATGGGTTATGAGGGGGTGAGCCATCTTCATGGCCCCTTTTTGTGTAGAACAGGAATGCCTCATAATTTAGGCACTGGGGGTGCTCCCCAAGACTTACAGTAGGCCCAGGTAATTACCAGGAAGATCCCCAATTTGTTGCAAAGGTAGCAGGTTCTGCTGTACTTTGCAACGGTGTGGTATGGTGGTGGAATTATCCTTATACTCTGGGCCAGTGAGCTGATAGCTGCCTCATACCATCCTGGGTGGTTTATTGTGATAAATGATAGGGAAGGGGGTTCTTAAATTTTGAATAAGATAAACTATATAAATTTTAATTATCTGAGGCAGGTAAACCATAAAAGAGTGTTAAACTTTCTTATACTTTTCTTGGAGGTAATCAGAGCCTTGAATACTCTAGGGGTATTGGTGTAACTTGGGATATAAATAAAAACTTCTTGGATGGGTAAACTAAAGATCCACCAAACTTCCAGTGAATCAGTAAACTGTTTGATAGTATCAAACAAATTTCCTAGCTTAGGTGGTAGAAATTTATAAAAAAAATTGGGAAAAAAGAACCTCCTTTAAAAAAGCTCTAAAAAGTATGAAATTATTGAGAAATTAAGCCTACTCAATAAAACCCTTTTTGAAGTTGGTGCCATATCTTAAACTGAAGTATAGAATTTTACTCACAAGTAAAATTTATATATTATGTCTGGATTGGGTCCAAGTGTAAACTATAAGCAACTTAGAATAGATAGTACTGAGTATATAAATTATAAATACCCATTATAAGTCTGTTAAAATATGGCACCAACTTCAAGAAAGGGTCTTATTGAGTAGGCTTAATTTCTCAATTATTTCATAATTTTTAGAGCTTTTTTTAAAGGAGGTTCTTTTTTTTCCAAAAAAAATTTTAAGAGGGTTCTTTTTTCCCAAAAAAAATTTACCCCCAGCTCTTTTCCCCTCAAAACATTAGTGCATTTTTAAAAGTGGCTCTTTTTCCTACTTTTATTAAATATTACTAACTCTATATATTGTCTTTGCCCCTTACTATTTCTCTATAAAATTAAAACTTATTATATATCTATTATATAAAGTATCTTCTTTTTATGTAAAGTATCTTATAAGCAAATATACTAAAATTCATTTTATTGAAGTTAGTTGATTTTTTGGTCAAATTATACTAAAGTTACTGATCACCATCTACAATACTTCATTTTATTAAATTAGATGATTTTATTGGTCAACATATGCTGAATTTACTGATCGCCATCTACAGTAATTCATTTTGTTAGACTTGTTGCTTTTATTATTCAATCTATGTAAATTTATTGATCGCTATCTAAAATAATTCATTTTATCAAAGTTAGATGAGTTTATTGGTCAAATTATGCAAAAACGATAGCCATCTATAATGATTTAAGCTTGTCCCGCTATGAGCTCATAATGACTGAATTTTGAACATACCCCCCAGCCATAGGACATATCAAATGTGCAACGAAGCTATTGCTTCACTGATGCCGGAATTAAGTTTATCCGGAGTTGTATTAGTCCCACAAGTACCCATCGCTTCTGAGCCCATTTTGATATATTTACTAAATTAATGGACGGATGCCCAATACTTACAAAAGTAAAATGGGACCTAAGTTGGAGCATCCTCGATTTTTGGATAAGATGATCATCCGAATTGGTCCAGTATTTTCAGAGTTATGCGTGAACAAACATAGAAAAAAAATCCATACATACAGGTCGAATTGATAACCTTTTTCAAAGTCGGTTAAAAAATCATTTTTACTAGAAGCAAACGTATTGATATCAAAAAGGTTGGTCTAGTTTATTTGTAGTGGGAATACCTAGCTCAACCACCCCTTTTAAAATTTCCCCCTCAGCCTAATTGAATACCCTTATAGACCACCCCCTGATTAAGCCAAAAATTTTGGAAGTCCTATCCTATAAAAATTTAGACCTTTACCATGAATGGAAAAGCTAACCGGAACGTGTCACATCGGTCAGTTGTTCAAGGGAAGGGGATCACCCGCCCATTAAACTTTGGTCACAAGATCGATACTACACAAGCTAAACCCAAGGTCCATGTACGGTTCTCTGAAGATGGTAAACAGGTTGAAGAATTTAAACCGCAAGCTGCTTTACCCACCACCACCTCCAACCCAACCAAGTTTCAAAAGGGTAGTGATAATGGGTCCAGTGCGGTTGAAGCTCCCAATTTTAAAGGGGCAAACCTTTCGAAGCCGATCAACCTTTCAACTAGAAATGTTGGTCGGGTTACCTCCAAACCTTCGGATGCTACGAGCTCGGCAACCCTTTTACGGGAGATCTCGGCCCTCGGGGGTACCAAGCTTGATTACGAACTGTTGAAGGATGTCGATTCCGAAGACGACTTGATGCCGGTTGGGGAGGAAGCTTACGGTAATCTTTCAGATGAAGAGGTAAACTTTGATCTTGATCTCGGCCTTTCGGAGTCCGGTTCTAGACAAGTTTCGGGGGTTGAGGTTAATATTTGTAACGTCGGTAGGGGCCGGGTTTAGCCGATCTCGAGAAGTTCATCAAGACCCTTGGCATCCGCAAAAATTAAGCTGGAAGATCTGGATGAAGACCCTGAAGTTTCCGCATCGGGGAGTGAGGCGGAGGAAACGTTAACCGCATCTAGACCCCCTAAGGAAGGGGACTTTGAGTTTGTACGCGAGGGATTGGAGCCAGAGATCGATTTCGATGCGAAGGATTCGGTTGTGACCAGCCAGCAGACTACCCGCGCCTTTTCGAATTCCAGCCAGCTTAAGCCCAACACGGCCTTGTTTCAACCCCTTCAGAAGCCGGTAATTTTTTAGAACCGGGGTTCCTTGCTCTAGTTTTGGTTTAGTTTTTTAATGATGGGTAGCCTCGATCTGTTTAAGGCTTGGGAAATGGGATTAAAGCTCTGTTGTTATGGTTTCAATCTATAAGTTTGTTAATTTGAGCGGGGTGATAAGTGGGGTTTAAATTAAACAAAGTGATTTATTACCCCCACAGCTGTTTGAGAGCACCCCCATATGGTATGAGTTGCCACTACCGGAAGTCGATGAAGGGCCAGGGTTCTCTATGGAATACGCTCGATTATTATACGAACAAGCCAAGTTGCTTTTGGACCAAGAGAACGAGCTCGTGGCCAAGAGAGCGAAGCGGAGCTCCGATAAGGGGCTGCTCGAAGAGATCTTGCGGTCGGGCACCCTGAATGATAAGATCTCCGCCCTGACGCTTAAAGTCCGCGGGGCGCCCATCCACAACATGGCCGAGTTCAGGAAGCTGCTATCGATGATGGCGCGTAACAATCGGCGGGAGTCTTTACCCTGCCTCAACAGTTTCAAGGACCTCTGCGTCGGGAACCTTTTGCCCTCGGATCGCAAGCTCAAGTTCTTTGAGGATCAGCCGCTCTCGAGCCCCAACGTGCGCCAGAGCCACCTTGTTTTATGGTACTTTGAGGATTATCTGAAGAAGGCCTTTTATAATTTCCTTTTGCTGTCCGAGGTAATCCAAGTTTGGATCGGTGGCTCACAGATTTAGGCGAGGAGCCATGACCCAGTGGGGTTGGCCAAGCACAACATGCTGGGGCACTTCTTTGACCTTTTGTCGACCAAGCCCGAGCAAGAGGCCAATTTGCTGACCCTCGTTGTCAACAAGCTGGTGGGTTGAAGAGTTTGCCCTGTCTAATATGTTCTAGGGTGACAAGGAGAACAAGGTTGCCTCAAAGGCCTCCTATATCCTCCTTCAACTTATTGAGCTCCACCCACAGATGAAGGGCATTGTGGCAGCCGAGGTGCGAACGCTCATTGAGCGGCCCAACATCTCGTTAAGGGCGCAATACTATGCAAGCGTTACCCTGAACCAGTTTGTGCTCACTGCTCGAGAGGTGTCAGTGGCCAATCTGCTGGTTGAGATCTACTTCGATTTATTTAAAAAGCTCATGTCAACCAAGGCTACATCCCCCACAAAAAAGGATACGAAGAAGCTTAGGCACAAGAAGAAGAACAAGCCCACCAACGCCCCTGCGCCCGTCGATAACGAAGAAGTCATCTCCTCCGCTGTTGCGGCGGTGCTCACCGGCGTCAACCGCGCCTTCCCCTTCTCCAAAGTAGAACCTACAGTTTTGGAGCGCCACATAGAAACCTTGTTTCGCATCTGCCAGACGTTCAGCTTCAACGCCGCCATCCAGTCGCTCAATCTGCTCTTCCAGATCTCAAGCACCCACACCAAGATCCGCCCCCGTTTCACAAAGGCTCTATACTCCACACTGCTGGATCCGCGCGTGATCCATAGCTCCAAACAAGCGTTACATTTGAATCTTCTGTTCCGCGCTCTCAAGGCCGAAGTGAGTTTTTCGGTGGTGATGGCTTTTGTCAAACGCATGGGTCAGATTGCCGCGTGGCATCAGCCGCCTTACGTCAACGGTCTGCTTTTCCTCATCTTCAAGCTGGCTCAGTTCCACCCCATTATCAATAACTCCATAGCTCAGCCTGAAGATGGTACTGATGCGGGTGAAGCACGGGAAGGCGTTATCAACAGCGCTGCCTACTCGGGGCGGGATGATAACCCCGCCGGGACCAAGGCCGAGTACGCCTGTCTTTGGGAGCTCGGGCTGCTGGTGCGTCACTTCCACCCCACCGTCGCACACTATGCCCGGCAGGTGCTGAGCCAAGAGAGCATCACCGAGCAGCCGCAACTCCATTATCACACCCTGATGCACTTCCTCGACCGGTTTGTCTTCCGCAACGCCAAGCGGTCCCAAGGGGGCGAGCGGCGCGGTCCATCCGTCATGCAGCCTATCCCGGGCGTGGGCACTTCCAGCGGCCTCGTCTGGGCGAAAGGCGCGCCGGAGGTGAACGCCATCACCTCCGAAGACTTCGTCTCCAAGAAGCCCTCGGAGATAGCTGCGGATAAGCTGTTCTTCTACAAGTATTTCTCGCTTGCCAAGGATGGCAAAGCGAAGGCTCGCCCAGCAGTTCACGATGGCTCCGATGAGGAAGATGAGTTCTTTACCTCGCTTCTGGGTGGCCTCGAAGCTGGGGAGGACGACGAGGATGTGGACCTTGAAGACGGGGATATGGCATCCGATAACGAGGAGCGAGAAGACATTGAGGGTCTTAAACATGCCGAGGACGCTCCAGGGTTTGAAGATTTTTCGGAGTTTGAAGGCCAGAGCGAGGATGTTGAGGATAGTGAGGGGGATGTTGACTTTGACTTCGACGATGGATCCTTTGGCGAACCCAAAGGTAATTAACTATGGTTTAGCCCCTCGTTGACCCCACTTAGGCGAGGGAGGTTCCTTGAAGCGAACCCTTCACTCCGAATCGAGCGACGAGGAAACCGAGCCTGAAGTTGGGGAAAATGCGAAACGGAACCGCGCTACGCGCGAACGCAAGAAAAGGCTTAAAGCCCTGCCCACCTTTGCGTCGATGGATGAATACGCCCACCTGCTCAGCGATTAAACCCCCAAGTTTTTTCTATTCGATATAGGCGTGGACATGGGCATGAAAACTACGTTCTCCTCATTCCCTTACATAGCTCATATCCTATAACTCACTAATCCCTATCTGAAACCTAACCTTCAGGGCTGCTGTACATTGGGTTTTGCAAGCTAGCCTGGCTACAGGTCTCCAAATGGCAATTAAGTTTTAATGACAAAGCTTATTAAATTTAATTTTTTATAATCTTGCTTTTGAGGCCTCCAGCTTGTAACCAAGTGGTACAAGTTTAACTCTTTAGGAGGATACTTTAGGGTTGATTTGAAAGTTTATCATCCATCGCGTCTTCACCAAAGATGGCTATCTCATCATTACTATAGATGATGCTTGCTACCTCCACTTAAATCCCAGCTTTGACTCGTTGCCCACGATTCCAAGGGTTTTAAAATCGCCTATACAAAACCTTTAGTGGAGGTTTATACCGTAACCAAAGTTTTGCTTACTTTATCTTTAAACGCCATAGAATAAAAATTAAGCTAACTCGTGAACGCCTTTAACTGAACTTATAAATGGCCTGTTGATATTATAACTATATTATTTTCCTTCAATTTCAATTTTAATAGTTTGCATTTCAATTTCAATATTTTGTATTTCAATATCACTATTTTACACTTCAATTTCAACATTTTACATTTCAGTTTAAATATTTTACATTAGAAATTTAACATTTTATAAATCAATTTCAACATTTTCAGTGGTAGTGATATATTATCTCTAGTTCTAGCTACAGACTCCTCGATTTCCTCGGCATCGATGTTTTGGTAGAGTATAATATGGCATAAGGGATATGCAGTTATTTTTAAATAGGAAAAAACAGGAAATAATATGCTTCCTCTTATTTCAGCAGGAATAATAGGATAAACTTATTTTTAAAAATTGTGTTGAAAATGATTTTTGTGAACCATTATATTTGTAAAATATGAAACTAAAATGCAAAGTTGAAATTAAAATACAAAATATTGAGATTGTAATACAAAATATTGAAGTGAAATAAAATTTTGAAATTAATGCAAAATTGAAATTGAGGTGCAAAATATTGAAATTGAAGGAAAAATAGTATATATGGGGGAGTGAACTGGGTTAACCAAAAATTATTGTGCGGCATAGATGTAGTAAACCATTAAGTGAAGATGGATTGGGTTTATCTTAACTTGGTTAAGTCATCTAAAATTGGGACATTGTGAAAAGGTGTGACAAGCTTTTAACTGGTGGATGGAAAGATTATGAGGATAATTGATAATAGAATACTTTAGAAACAAATGCTGAGATTCCACAAAGTTGATATGAGAATTTTTTGAAAGTATTAAAAGTGTATAGGATGTGAACATTAATATGGACCATAGAGAGAATAGTTAAAGTAAAAAATTAATCATCTAATCTATGTAAATATGGTTACCTTTGTTCATCATAGGTAACTTTAGCTAATTACTCAGCATTGTGTTAGAAATAATTATTTAGAGGTTGATTCAACTCAGTGCTAGGTCAGAGTCATTTTAGTATGGATTTTAAGCCTGGCTTTGAGCATAGACATTGTAGTTTTTTCTAGTATAACCTTTTATAAGATTACTAGTGGAGTTACCTGATGTTGCTCAAGTTTATTTATTACTAAATAATCTGAACTGAGCTTTTATTTCCCATTACTATCACTATTAGTAACATGATTCACCACAAATTATCCAAATTTGATAATCAACCAGGAAAATGAGCAGATTCATATGCACCAACACCAGCTGGGCAAAAGTGGCCAGTGAAAAAGGCCCCAAACCCACCAAACCCATCAGAGAAAAATACCCCAGCAGTACATTGGGATAACCCCCCAAAAAAGGGTGAGCATAGCACCACACCCAAAGTTTTGCAATTTTTATAAAAAATGGGTGCTTTCATAAAAATTGAATATTCCCAACCTTTGTCCTCCCTCGAGCACAGCCTTAGAATTATGGTCAGCAATACCTCCCTTGAGTTGTGGGAAAAAATAGGAGAGGCCTTCTCCACAATTTTCCTGAACACCATCTCTGTAAATTTTAAAAAAATTATATAGAGGATGGGTGGATGTCAGGTTCATGACCGTGGAGGAAGTGGCAGATGCAGCAAAAACCAAATTTTCTGTAAAAATTAACAATGAATACTGCATTATCTGCACGGTGTACACATGATGGAATAAGGCAAATGACCTATTCATCATATTTGACTGACTCCCGAGCACCATGCACTGTGATATCCTCAAGGATGAGCTCCATATGGGCCTCAAAAGTTATGGCAAAATTAAACAATTTGAATTCGAAAAATTCCCCCTCCTGCCCCACCTATGCACAGGGAAGGCAATAGCTATTATTGA
>JAKSZP010010922.1:0-82668 GCA_022478985.1 Massospora cicadina | reverse complement strand
GCTAAGGAACCCAGTGGACAACCCCCAGAGGGACACACACAATGTGGCCCCAGACATAGCAAGAATAGACTACCTGGATGCTTAAGACATCCCATGCGACATCACACAGCAGAAGGCAATATGGAGGCAGACACATCATCCTCCCCTCCAGCCAATTGTAAAAGCTAACACCCAGCGCTGCCTTAGAAGAACCTACAGAATGGCAGATCGCTCTAACTCTCTCCATGTGGAGTGCGCAGTGTGTGGAGGGGATGGCACCCTACACCACCACATTGAAGCATTCCCCCCATCAAGAGCCATATGGCGGGAAGTTGTGTGCCTGCTTAGGATCCAAAATAACCAAAATTTTTCTATCTCCAGGAGCCTTTTCACGCTTCAGCTCAAATCCCCAATACCAACTACCCTCCACTCCCTAATAGTATCCATTGCAATGTGGACAATCCACACCATTGCTTTGGAAGCGTGAAGGGTACCATACCAACCATCCATGGTATAATCAGTAGATTCCACGTTCACCTACTGGAAACCTCCAAGCCTAGCTTTATAGATACATTAAGCTGAGGCAGAAAAGGCTCATAGAGTCATGGTTCCCAGTATGGTTTCTACATATGGACCCCTTCCTCTACACTTGATCCATAACAGGGGAAACCCCCTTGGAGTGGCATACTCAACCCCCACACACACCTAGCGGTACCAGCTGGCAACAGGGGTAGCTCGTCTACTTTGGGGTGCCTAATTCAGTTCCACTTCTCCTTCCACTATCTCCTTATGTTTTTTTTGGTATTGTTTGTCCCCTGGTCAGCTTACCTCAGTTATTTACCTGGTAATCAGCCGAGATGGAAATATTTTTTTACAGCCAATTGGATAAAATATAAAAAATCATTATTGCATGGGTTTGTCATACCTGCTGAAGATCTAACACCAAAAATCAAGCCATATCGAGATGAAAAGTTTTTTAAGAGTTTTCGATAGGTTGAATTATCATTTAACCAAATTGAGCTCCCTGCTGCTTATTATGAATTCTCCTTCATCTCATTATTAGCCTCCAAGTACCCTAAGTAATGGTAGGCGCTAATTTAATAAAGTTTTGCTTGTTTAGCTTACTAAAGTGAAAATTAAACCTTAGATTTGATTAATAGAATTATATATTTGTGGTCTATTTTACCTCAAAGACTTCAGTAGCAGTCAAGAGTTGCAATACTCTGGCATCCGCTCTATTTTTAAAATCCTGTTCCCATAGCACCTGCGAGCATGAAAGTGCCAATAATTTAACAAGGTGGGCTAAAAAGAGTGATATTGATTGTGGAGAATCTTTGATAGTTTTAATATCATTATGAGAATTTTAATATCTAGATCCATAGATTTTGAAGAGTTCTGATTAGGAAAGACAGTTTTGCTCAGATTTTTTCAGACTGGTGAATTGGAAACTTCAGTTTTTCATGAATCTGTTCCTACAGAGAAATCAATTGGAAATCTCAGGTGGTGGATTAGTGATCTGGATAGTCAGCTGAAGTTCTTTTTACTAGTTGAGACCCAATCCATCTGATTAAACCCATATAGTGTTAATTAATTTTGAGGAACTATTTTGTCCTTTTCTGGAATACTACAAGTCCTTGGCTATGGGTGAGATGTACTTAAGAGCATCGACAAAGGGCAATAACTGACTAAATCCCTGAAACCTCATCTAATATTTCCAATAAAGAAGAAGAAGGAAAAAGAGGAAGATATGGAAGATTCTTGGGGGCAGGGCAGTAACATTATTCATTTACCACATAAAACAAGTCATTAAGCTGAGATTGAGGAGCCACAGGAGGCCTGGGGTCCCTCTTACGCCTGAAATGTACTTCTCACGGTCCAGGAGGATAGGCTAGGAATCAGGACTTACTGTAACGATCAAGGCGTTTACTGGCTGCCACATAGCTTTAATATTCCCTACAGGGAAGATTGAGGCTGGATTGGTAGGTTATGAAGGCAATGACCTTTGGAATTGGCAATATGATAAATCAGATGACATAAATTAAGTTCATAATTTTAAATGGGTATCATGAAAATATTGTTTTTGAGAAATGTCAATCTGAAAAATCAGATGACAACATAACTTTTTTACTTAATATGAAGTTTTATGATAAGGACAAAAACAAAATTATTGGCTCTAAGTATAAATAAAAATAATGAAATAAATGAATTAAAAGGTTTAAAAAACTTCACAGGTACCCATCTAAATTTCTATATGGGATAGAACGAGAAGATTGAGAACTAGCTTCTGCTGCTCCTCCCTCTAAGTCAGGCAGGCTGCTGCCTCACCCAAATTTTTTGAGAGGGGTGCAATCTTCCCACCCCCAACCTTGGCTGATTCTGGAGCTGCTTCCAAAGCAGCAGCCAATCAAAATTTAAATATTTTAAAAACTCATCAGAATTACAGAATCCTGAGCTGATGGCTGAGACAGTTTCAGCTGAGCTGCCATAGTCAACTGTTTGCAGCCAATCAGGATCCATCACTGCACCAATTTTGGTGGCTGACCCAGCATTAGCCAATTTAAATCCAAAAAGCGCTCAAATAATTGATGATACAGATTGGCCTTATAATGTTAAGTCTAATTTTACCTTGGAGGATTTTTTTGTAAGTCCTCCTAAATTGTGGCCCCACCGTTTTTGCCCACAAAACGGTTTTCCAATTTACAAAAATATTAATAAAATGGCAGTTGAGGCTGAAGCTGCCCCTGATAATACCTTACTTCACCAGTAACTTCATGGGGCGATGGAGCACCTTGTTGAGGGTATTCCTATCCCCAATTTTCCCCATGATTTCTGAGGAAGATGCAAAGTATGAAATTGAGGAGCTCGCCTTTGGAGCCAGCCACGCTTGCATTAGCGTGGCAAAAACTTGACTGAATGACCCCAATTATCCTCAAACCTGCCAATGCATCAAGTCTTTCACTTGTGTGCCTGCTCTCATCACTTTTGCTGAGCATCAACTTGCTCAATATGTTGAGAAGTGGACATGGCCGCCTCAATAATGAAGAAAAACCCCAATTATACCTCCTTATGCCTACATGTTGCTGTTGCTCCAGCCCCTATGCTGTCTGCCATGGTCCACCAGCTAAATCGGGCACTGGACAAAAGTTTCCCCAAAGCTTCCTCAACTTCTGATATGGCTTCCTAGGCTGACAGCTTAGGGGCTATATAGGAAATTTTTTATTTTTAATAAACCCCTTATTTGGCTCATTTACAAATAAAGATTCGTGGAGGCTCCCCCTTTTAGGTTGGGCACCACTTTTGCTAAAAAACGAGAAGATTGAAAACTACATCCAAAATAGGCTCACTGAATATCAAGCTGTCCACAGACTCCACAAAAATCAAGCCATCATTTTCCAAAAAAATCCATAAATTTAGAATAAATTTGAATATGCGAAGCTGATTTAAGCAACTTTGTCTTCTAATAGAAAGATTTAAAATTCTAAAAGTAGAATAAAATTCGAAATTTTAATATCATTTTTAATTAACTTCCAAGGAGATTTCTGGCGTTGAAACAAAAAATGTACAATTTTTGAGACTTGGATAAGTCAATTGCATCACTATAAGTCCTATTAGGAGGTTAGACCCTCCAGCCCACCTTCAACTATGTCCTTACCATAGTCTAAGGGATCATAGTAAACTATATCACAGGCCAATGGGCCCATGATCTTACCTCTGGCACGCTCTTTTGTTTGTGGGCCCTCACTTGGTCCCTCCTCCCAAACTGCTTTGTAGCCATATGGAAAGACCCCATCTGTCACACTCACAATATATTATGTCAAAAAGTCAAGTTTCTTTTAGTTATTGTCCAGTTTCATTTACCAGTTCATTATTGTATTCATTATGGTATCAATAAGGGTTTTTATATGTATAAAGGTGTTGTTTATTTAAGGTATGGGGACCATTGTAACTCTACCAAAGTAGTAAAAAAATAAAGAAAGGAAATAAATTTCACGTGACCATAACACCCCAGGTTAATAGTCTATCCCACCCCAACCAGGTTTTCAGGGTATGTGGCAATAAATTTATCAACAAGAACTAAGAGTCTTTAGACATTTTCCAGAGAATAAAGGAACGGGAGTATGTATCTAACTCTAAATCCAGCTAAATTTCCATATTGTATAGGGCGGCGCCATTTTAGTGGCATGGGTCCAGAAAATAATACTTGAAGTTTTATGTAAGATGTCATCTAAACTGAGCAAATGCTTCAGTTTTGGTTGATAATGCCATATTTATAAATCCCAGAAATACATTATTTATTGACGTAATGCAATGTGTTCTAATAACGTTCATAAGATCTCTGTAATTTGGTAAATTAGTATCATATTAGATGGATTATGGGTAGGATTAATATCATGTGCAAGTATTTTTATAGATGATTTAAACTTTTAAAGGTTACTGCACAGGTATATGATTGATTTTTATTAAAGATATGGTGCATTAATAGTTGTATATAGACAACTTTCCAATTGAGTTTCTTTATAACCAATGCTATAAATCTCACTTAAATGTTCTCCTAAAGGAAGGTAAAGGCAACCTTTCTTCAGGTAACTTAAGAACATGTTAAAAGTGAAACTATCCCTGATACTCTTACACAAGAGTACTAGAGCATAATCAGATTACATGAGAGAAACTACTCCACATACTCTTTTACAAGAACAATAAAAATGTGTTACCATCTAATATACTTTAATGTCTACTATAATGCATTATCTTTATATGTAAAACAAGGGGATTAAGTAGGGACTTTGGCGCTCAACTATTCGATTGGAACTTTATAGGAATGGCATCCATTGCCAATGACCTTAGCTAAAGAGTCATATCAAATAATGAACACTTCGTCCTCCAAATTAGGATCCATCATTGACTAGAATATAGCCCTCCATGGGCTAGATTCTAAAATATCGCGTCCCAACGCTATTATGTAACCTCAGCAGGTTACCCTTTTAAGCTAAGAGCCTACTTTGGTAATGTGACCATATACGAATTTACAGAAGGCACTTTGCTCAGGCCAACCTTCAAGTTACTTTCATGAAAAGCATTGTCAACGCTTCAATAAATCTGAAAACACCCTTATTAGTTGGCAACAAATTTCATCTAATCCACATTAGAAAAAATTAATTGTTGATAGTTGATTTTAAATTCTGTCTCTTTAAAACATTTGTAGGGATGATCTCCAAAAAATTAATTGTAAAGCATGGGTAAATCGTAAAATTGACTAAATTAACGTCTCAAAGTATAACATAATTAACAATAGCTATTGAACATCATTAACTCCAAAATCCCTTATGATTATAACTATTAAAGCAAACCAAAGGGAGATAAGACAGATATATATTATAATTTGTCATGCTGGATAATGTTAGCATAATATGATCTCAACTAATGAAGTTTGTATTACTTTACATGACTAGTTTATCATGCTGGAATATGAACGGAGTTACAAACGTCTAAAGTATGAGGCAATAACCAGAAGCTGATAATTCACAAAATATTTTCATATTGATTTCTATTTAATTTAACATTAGATAAGATAATTTATACTTAAGCCGATATATTTTTTATTTATTTAACCGAGGCAAGCTGACCAGGGGTGGGCATTAACAATATGTGTGTAAAAAGGTAGGGGTGGGAAGAAAAGCAATGAATAGATAGGATTGGGTACCCTGGGGTACACAGGCTACCCCTGTTGCCAGCTGGGACCGCCAGGTATGGGGGGTTGGTGCTCTACTCCAAGGGGGTTGCCCCCACTATGGAGCAGGTGTGAAGGAAGGGGTCCATATGAAGGAACTGAAGCGGGAACCATGAGTTTATGAGTCTCTGTTGCCTTGGTTTCATATACCCATAGAGACAGGCTTGGAAATGCTCCAGTAAGTGGACGTGGAACCTATTGACAACCCCATGGATGTTAGGGACTGTGCCCTTGAACGATCCAAGGAAATAGTGTGGATCATCCACATTACAATGGGTATCAATTGGGAGCACAGGGTAGATGGGATTGGGGATGTAAGTCAGATCGTGAGGAGGCTCTTCAAGATAGAGATATACTGATCATCTTAATCTTGAGCAGCCGTGAAACTTCTCGCCATATGGCTTTAAACGGGGGGCAGGTTTCTAAGCGGTGGTGTAGGGAGCTTCTCCTTTACATACTGCGCAGGTTGCATGGAGGGAGTGGGTGCAGTCCGCCATTCTGTAGGTCCTTCTTAGGCAGCGCCAAGCGTTGGCTCTTACCCTCGGCTGGAGGAGTGGATGGTGCGTCATCCTCCATATTGCTTTTTGTGTGGTTAGGTCATACGGATGTCCAAAGCGTCTAGGTATTCAACTCTGGTGATGGTTGGGGTCATGGTGAGTATATCTTTGTGGGGGTGGTCTTATGGCTTTCGTAACATGAAGTGGGATCTGGGTCATCTCCTTCCCTGCACTGTACCAGTGGTAGCGATGGTCCACCCCATGTGGCGGATGGTTTGGAGGAGGCGCTTAAAGTGAGGGGGCTTTGTGCGAACCCATTGCGTTGGGATGGTTAGCGAGGTACTTTAGTAACTTGGAAGGGTGGTGTGGGTTAGGTATTTTGAGTGCCTGCGCGAAGTAGCCCTCGCTGCCCTGGACCAGTGCTGTTGTGGGGGGTCCGGGTTAGCACTTCCTCTATCCAGGTGCCCAGGATGTGGTTGGCGTGATTCTCAAAATCTATTAGGCCCATTTCTCCGCTGGAGTGTGGACCATATAGCGTTTCAACCTGGACTGGTAGGTAGGATCCAGGCCACAGCCAACCCTGGATGACCGCACAGTTTGATGTTAAAAAGGTGGGTGAGAAGAAGATCACATGTGCGGGTTACCACAGCATTGGGAGGATGAGCGAGTTGGCAACTGTTACTCGCCCTGTTAGCCTGGGGGATCTACCCTTAAGTGAGGCGATTCTGTTGGATATCCGTTGCAGCAGGTTATTTTCAATTATCTCATTTGCATACCCCCCTGTTTCCAACCATATCCCAAGGTGGCGGACAGAGGTGGTGGTGGGGGGTAATACAAAGGGTAGGGCGAGTGAGTTTTTGCGTCTTGGGTTGTATGTGGTGGGGGATGTGGTCCAGCTGGTGGTGTATTTGCCAAGGAGAAATATTTCAGTTTTCTTCTATTAAGCTATGCACTACTCACAGTGGAGTATTCCTCTAGGGTGCATTCCAGCTGTCGACCATTGCTGTTGTCAGCTATACCTGTTACACAGTCATCCACAAAGGCTAGTATCTTGACTGGGGGCTGGCCATGCGCAGTTATGCCCCTGAGGCGTGAGTCAGCAACATGGAGGAGTGGGTCAAAGCTGAAGTTATATAGTAGCGTCTGAGGGGGTCCCCTTGCTTGATCCCTCTGCGTGGGGTGATCCTGTCAGTCAGGAAGCTGGGGACACATACAGCCATTAATGCGAATTCCGTGAGGAACATCGCCCAGTTGATGAACCTGGGTGAGAGGTTGAAGGCATGTAGGCACTCTTTTAAGTATGGCCAGCTAACACGGTCATACGCCTTTTCCTGATCCAAGAAGACCAGGGCACCAGTTGCTTTGGATTGGCAAAGTTTGCAACAGGGTGTATGTTAGACCAGATAAAGCGCCCTGGTGTAAAACCAAATTGGTTGGGTGATAGGGCTTTAGAGGATAATGCGCCCAATATGGTAGCTAGAATTTTTGTGAGTAGTTTAGTGTCAGTATTTGAGAGTGCTATCAGGCGCCAGGTGGCCAGGTCCAGTCTGTCGCCCTTTTTAAATAGGGTAATGACACAGGAGTCCTGGACTCCTAGCAGGAGACGGGTCTCCAGCAAGCACTGGTTCATAGATGCTAGGAGGAGGGGGGCGATCTGTTTAGAGTATCTTTTATAAAATTCGTAGGGGTATCCCATCTGGGCCTGAGCACTTACTACATGGTGCACTGAGGACTGTATTACATAGCTACTCCTGCATTATCAACTTTAGGAGACTATAGTCTGGCGGTGCACTCTGTATTCTGGCGGAGTGTAATTTTTTTATTTTTTGGGGTCAGGTGGGGTGTCGCGGTAAAGTTCAGTGTAATAGTGGTGAATTTCCGCCTTGACCTCCGTTGAGTCAGTTGCCATGGTTACATCAACTTTGTGGACCTGTGCACACTGGGGCAGGTTGCCTCAGGAGTGGTATTGGTGGAAGAAGAACGCTGAACAGATTTCGCCTTATTTTATATGCTTACCTTTCCATGATACTTTGATTCTGTGTTGATGTTTGTGGATGAGAGCAATAAGGCGGGCTAAATTTTCGCCCATTTGTTCCCCCATTTCAGGCTGTATCTGGTTTTTGGGGTATTGAGTTCAAGGTGGTTGAGTTTTGCCAGGGTGCATCTGATTGTGGTGGTATCCTCAGTATATTTGCACGATGTGATATGGCAGGTCTTATTTATTAGTTCAGAGTTAAATTTTTCCCATTATTTGATGGGATCCTATGTTAATGGGGTAGTGAATTTTGGGTTTGAAGCTTCATGCTCGACCCAGTTGGAAATTTTGGGGAGCTTTATATTCTCCGGGTATAGCTTCCTCCAGGGTGACATCCGCGTTTGAGTCCTGGTTGGCATGAGCTGCACTTAAACTAGACAGTGGTTTGAGAAAGTAGTTTTTTAGTAGTGAAGTTAGTAATAAGTTACCAGCAGGATTTCAGTGCAAGGATGTGGTTGATGCGGCTCATCAAGATGAGCATTCCCTTGCATATGCTGGGGTGGGTCATGTGGGGAAGAAGTGGAGATCCTGGGGGGAGGGTGTCATACATGCCAAGGGATGCTTTCATCGCGCGGAACTCAATGTGTCCCAGTGGGTATCCCCTGGGGTTGGGCCATTGGTCCATAGTGGGATCGTTCCAACAGTTAAATTCACCCAACAGGATGGTATCTGGTGGGATATTGAGCGTCAAGATGGATTTGAGGAATTGTTTCTTCTCAGATGCGGTGCACATGTGTAGATACAGGCTATTGATAGTGTGGCCTCTTGGTTTGCAATCATTGCGATTAGGATGCAGCCATCTAAGTGTGATTTAAAATTGACAATTTTTAATTTTTTGTTATTATGGACGACCACGCCACAGTGGGATGTCCATATTGACTGGGACGATGAGACCCTGGCTGCCCAGGATCCCTCTTCGCCCTGTAGACAGTGGGTCTCTTGGATGGCCAAGATGTCTACTAGGGGTTTGCGCAGGAAGTCCAGCTTTTGGCTCAGTATGCTTGAGCCCTGGCTCCTGCGATGTTTAGCTTCCCTATTGACACTGAGGTGCACACGGCGCCTCAGGAGCGGTTGGACAAACCTTCTGGCCCTAGTCCCCCACTCATTGCCTTGAACTTGCTCTGTGTGATTGGGTCAGTCCACTCCGAGGCGTTTTCCAGCTCCTTACCTTGTGATGATTTCACGCGGGTAGTGTTAGATTTGGGCATTGTATTAAGCTTTTCTGCACATGGTTTTGGCTGATTCAGATTGGTGCGCTGATTGGTATCTGATTCTTCGGGGTTTGATTTTGAGGCTCTGGCCCCTGTTGGCTCATCCAAAGTGGATTCAAAATGCCCTGGTAAGTTTATTTGATTGGGATCACTTGGTGTTCTGTTGGCTTGTTAAGAATATTTTTTGCATGGGTTGACCAATCTGACTGTTTGGCTCAGATCACATCCTCCATGGTTGCTCCATCTTGGGAGTTGTGTTCTGATTGGATGTTTCAGCTGATTTCTTATGTCCATCTGGATTTGGTTCAGATTGATGGAGGAGGTCATGAGAGATGCGGCCTTGGCCGCTGCCTGCTTGTGGGCCTTCTGCACCTGTTTGCGTTATTTTGAGTGAGATGGGGTCTATGAGGACGTAGTGTCCGTCCTCTCTTCAGAGGAAAGTGTGGTTGGCGTCGACCATTTTTCTGAAGGACTCCTCATCTTTGTCCATGGCGTCATCACAAAAGTCCAGGGTCATGATGCCCTCCTTTACGGGGCACACATGCTCCTTGTGCCCCAGTGCAGTGCAATGGTTGCAGATGGGTGGTGCGCGATATGGTATGACGTGGAAAGGTTTTGACACTCCTCCATCTGTGAGGTGAAACACTGTGGTTTGTGGGATTTTGGTAAAGTTCGCGGCCACATTGGGGACCAGGTCAATTACAGTGATTGCCTTACCTGTGTACAGGGTTGGCATCAGGTGGAAACGCTGTAGTTCTAGTTGTTTTATTTCTCTGTAGCTCTGAAGGCCAAATAGGAGTTCTTCCCCAATTAGCTTACAGGGGAGGTTGGTGGGAAGCAAGTTGAATGAGACGAAAAAAGTGTTTGCTTTGTTCCATCTTGTGCACGCGGTGTGCACAATTCGTTTGCCCTCGGGTAGGGCAATTTTGACACAGACTTTTGCTGTGGCATCTGCATCTTCTTCAGTTTCAAAACCCATATTGATCCAGCTGCAGTGGATGGTGTGGGTGGTAACATACACCACGTGGGGAAAGAGGGAGGCCTGTGCCTCACCTACCTTCTCCCACAGAGTTGTGGAATCTACTCCTAAGAAAAGTCAGAGCCCGTGTTCCACTTTTTATAGGGGCTGTGCATACTGTATTTCCATGTACTAGTTTTGTTTTGTGGTAAACTCCACAAACCCAGGTAGTGATTGGGTTTGGGGTATTTTGGAGGCATTGGCTCCCAGTCCCCCTCCAGGGCGTTTTTTGCCCTTGGATGCACCGTTTTGGCCATTTCTCAATATGACTTTTGCCCAGTTTTGTTAAATTTATTAGGTTTGCTCTTCTCACCTGTGTGATTATCAATATCTATATTCTCGAATCAAATCTTGGTAACTGATGTTATCATTACAGGAAAGAAAATCCTACTTAAGCCAATATATTAATTCTAATCTATAGTATTTCTTTTTTTTATTGCGGGGAAGGCCGACCATGGGATGGACACTTCTGAATATGACTCAGACGAGACAAAACTTAGTACCAGGGGAGGCACCCCAGAGAAGCGATGCTATCTCTTGTTGCCAGCGGGAACGCCACTTATGGGAAGGGGGAGGGAACGTGTGTAGGGGACGTAGCCACTATTGAGCACGTGTGGAGGAAGGGGTCTGATTTGATGAACCAGACTGGGAACCAGGAGGAGACCAGCTGTCAGTGACGCGGTGGGAGATATCCAAACATCCACGCTTGAAAGTGATCCACCAAATGAGACCAGAATCTGTGGACAGCTTCAGGGAGGGTGGGGATGGATCCAGCGATGGCATCCAAGACAATCGTGTGGATAGTCCACAGGGCGATTGCAACCACCAGAGCACGGAGGGAGGGTGGGAGGGGGAGGCGATTGATGAAGCAAACATATCTCTTGACAGACTGAAGGGATGTGTTTGATCCTGGCCTAGCAGACGTTGGACTTCGCGCCATATTACTTTAGAGGTGGGGCACTTCTCCAGGCGGTGGAACAGCGTTCCATACTGGCCACACACGACACAGGATGAGTGTAAAGCATTAGAGCGCTCAGCTGTACGATACACCCGCCTCAGGCAGCGCCACACATGGGAGCGGACTTGAGGTTGCAACAGAGGATGGTGTGCGTATTTCCAGATAGTCTTTTGGGTCTCAGTGGAATAAGGGATGTCCATCAAGTCCGGGTAGTTTACCCTGGATAGGACTTGGGGTCGAATGGGGATCACGCCATCATGGATGGGTAGCCCCTGTACCTCTTGTGTGAACTGAGGAGAGGGGCGGCCTCTTCAGGTTGTATGTCCACTAATACGAATTCTCCACTCTGCGCTTCGCGTGGAGAGTAGGATTCGTTTGTAGTGGGTTTTGGTCCCGTGAGGACCTGTGGCCGATGTGTGTGATGCGAGGTATTTCATCAGGGAGTGGGGTTTGATGGATTGTTGAGGCCCAAGGCTCAGGAGAAGTTGGAGCGGGCCACGCGGGACCAGTGTTGGGATGGGAGTGTAGGAGCAGTGACGGCCGCGAACCAGGTGCCCAGGATCTTGGCGGCATGAGCTTTGAAGTCAAGTAGGCCCATGCCACCATGATGATGAGGGCCAAACATGACCTCTAGCCGTACTGGTGGAGGGCGGCCTGACCAAAGCCAACCTTGTAGCAAAGCATACAGGGATTTGAAGAAGCTTGGGGAGAAGGGGATGGCGTGGGCTCCAAACCAGACTTTGGATAGGAGCATAGAGTTGGCAAGAACAACACTGCCAGTGAGGGTAGTAGGGTGGGCTCTGAGAGAGGCGATTCACTTCGTCACGTTGTCCAGTATATGGCACTCCATTATGCTGACGCGTATCCACCTGCCTCCAACCACACGCCCAAATGGCGTACCGGTCCTATAGTAGGTCGTGGCACAAAGTGGAGCACCAGTGGAGCGGTGTGTGTTGAGTTAGTAAGGCGTGGACGTGGGCGAGCAGATGGGCTGGGTTGAGAACTAATTGCTGGGGCCCAGCAGTTCTGAAACTGACCAAAGAGGATGATTTCGGTTTTGGAGGCGTTCAGTGCTGCGTTGCTTACCCGGGAATATTCCTGGATGAGGGCTTCAAGCGCGCGTGCATCTTTGTTATTAGACACCCCCACCACGCAGTCATCTGCAAATGCCATCATCTTGACTGGGGTTTGGCCTGGCACATGGACCCCAGTGAGTTGGGCATTCACATTTCGCAGTAGTGGGTCAAGGATGAAGTTGTATAAGAGTGGGCTGAGGGGGTCCCCTTGTCGCAGGCCCCTTTGAGGACGGACTACTTCCATTAGGAAACCTGGGCCGCGCACTGCCATTGTTGCAGATTCCGTGAGCAGCATCACCCAGTTAATGAAGCGGGGAGGTAAGCGGAATTGTTGGAGGCAGGCCCTAAGGTATTCCCAGTTTACTCTATCATAGGCCTTTTTTTTTAGTACTAGATGGTCTCATAGGCCTTTTGTTGGTCCAAGAATACAAGTGCCCCAGAGGCTGTGGACTGACACACATTAGCCACAGAGTGCACGTTATCCCAAATCAACCTTCTGGGGATGAAACCAAATAGTTCTGGGGAGATGGTGGCAGATGTTACAGTCCCTAAACAGTTAGCCATGATTTTGGTTAAAATTTTGGTGTCTGTGTTTGTTAGAGAAATGGGGCGCCAGTTGGCTAAGTCTAGCCTATCCCCTTTCTTGAAGAGTGTGACCGTAAAGGCCTCATGTCCTCCTGGTAGGAGGCGCGTTTCAAACAGGCTTTGGTTGAGTGAGGCTAGCAGCAATGGGGATATATATTTAAAATATTTTTTTTAGAACTCATATGGAATGCCATCTGGGCCTGGGCATTTTTGGTTTGGTGCAGCATGAATGGTAGTCCATAATTCATTTGGAGTAATTAAATTCATTATTTCGGGACCATCTAGTACTAAAAAAAATTCATTATTTCCGGGTATCAGAAAATGGTGCGGATATGAGCTCAGTCAAAAATTCCACCATTTCGGTTGGCTGAATTGGTTCAGCTTAGTATAACTCGGAGTAATATTTTTATATTTTGATTGCTACTTTGGCCAGTGTGTCCACAATAGAATTGTCTGATCTTCGCACCTGTGTGCAGGCCACGCTCTGGCGTGGTGCAACTTTTTTTGAAGAAGTATGCAGTGCACTTGTCGCCTTTAATGATGCGTGTGGCCCTGTATTGGACACAAACCTGATGTTTGTGTTGCCTTTCAAGTGCGTTGAGATGGGCGGCTGCCTCCGCCCACTTCTGGACCCATGCAGGGCTTATCCTGTGGCTAGAATGTTGGACTCCAAGTGGGCTAATTCCACCAGCGCGCGCGATATAATCGCCAATGTGGCTTGTGAGCATCTGGATGAGAGATGGCGATAGTGGCGGATGGTGTCTTCTTTATAAGTTGCCCATGTGGAAATGGGGTCCGCGCAAGTGGTGCAACAAACGATTTTGCCAAAGTTGCCTCTTCCACCCACATGGAAAATCCTGGCGATGCGAGCTCTGGGGGGCAGATTTTGCACCAATGTGGGGCCTTTGCAACTGTGATGGGTAAGTGGTATGTTATTGAGACCAGTCAGTGGTCAGAGAATTCCATTTTCATTGTTTTGAAGTGGGAGATGTGGGGTTGGAATTTTGCTGGTGCTAGAATAAGGTCAATGCGGGTCATGGACCTTAATTGGCCGTTGTGGATGTGGGGACGCGTCATGTTTTTGAGCAGTGGGGCATGTCATGGCAGCACATCCATTAACCCAAGGGTGGCTTTTAGAACGCGTAGTTTTAAGTGACTCTGTGGGGCGTGGGGTGAGGGTGGCCACCGGTCCATTGGTGAGGTTAGCCAACAGTTCATGTCACCAATTAGGAAAGAATTGGGGGGTAGCGGAGGGATTTGACTGATGAGAAAAATTCCTGACGCTCATGTGCACTATTTTGGGCGTAAATGTTGACGATTGTGTGTGCAACATCAGCCCATGAGAAGGTGACAACAAGCACTCGGCCATTTAGGAATATTTCTGAAGATGTAAATTTGAAAAAATTGTTTTTCTGAATTAGCACCCCACAGTGCTTTGACCAAAAGGATAGGGATGGTAGGAGCATTGTTTTCCAAGCTTCCTCAGAACCTCGTGGACAGTGGGACTCCTGGATAGCCAGGATATCCACGGGTAAATTGTTTTGTAAAAAACTCAGTTTCCTAGCCTGGGATGGGGAGGCCTTGAGTCCGGTGATATTCAGCATCCCTAGAGTGAAGGTTTCCCCCATTGCACCTTAGGTGCGAGGGGTGGGCCCCTGGTCCCACCAGCCTCTTCCAGGTCCCCACGGGCTTTCACAGCAGTGCAGGTATTAGCAGCAACACTATCAGGGTTTTTGTTAATTTTTGCAGAAAGAGTTGCATTGGCTTTGGCCTCCACTTTTTGTTTTCCCAACATCGGACGAATTTTTTGCGGTGCGGATAAGTTCGGTGCACCGTCGAGTGGGGCAAAAAATTTTTTCGGTTGGGATAGGTCCCAAGTCAGTTTCAACTGGGGCTTGGGTACAGCGATTGGGTGAGATCAAATCTCCCATCAGATCCTTGGATTGAGTGGCCATTTGGAATGGGCCTCCCAATCTGATTGGGTGATGGATCTCTGAGTTGCTTCCACCATGAAGGTCTCCATGTCCTCCTGGCGTTGTGAGTGTGGGATGGTGGTGGTGGCCTTGGCCACTTCCTTGGCTGTGGTCCTATGGGCCTGCTTGGCCTTCTTCCACTCCTGCGGGGAGATGGGCTTTACCAATAGGTAGCAGCCTTGTGCTTCCCACAGGAAAGCCTCCTTGGTGCTTGCGGTTGGTTTGTAGTGCGCTCTCTGCTAGCCATGGCCACCGAGGGGTGCTCTTGGAATGTGACGCCCTCTTTGATGGGGCATGCGTGCGCCTTATGGCCAAACGCATCACAGTGGGTGCAAATGGGGGCGCGCTGTCCATGGTTACCCGGAATGGGTGGGTGGTGTGCCCTGCGATGTCAATAAAGGTGGAGTGTAGATCTGGGTTAGGTCCTTTGCAATCTCCTCAGTTGGGGTCAGAACTGCGATGGCTTTGCCAGTGCACAGGTGTGGCATCAGCATGAAACGTTGCATTTCAAAAGATTGTATTTCGCCATATATGGCGAGACCATCTTTCAGGTGTTGCTCCAAAATGTCATGTTTTACCGTAGTGGGCAAAAAGTCAGATGTGAAGAAAATTTGGTTTGATTTTGTCCATCTGGTGCATTTAGTTTTGATGACCCGTTGCCCTTCAGGGAGGTTGACCACTATGCGCACTGCTGCAGCCTCATCTGCTGCTATTTTGCTTTTGAAACCTAGGTCCAGCCAACCATGCGACATGGAGTGAGGTGCAACGTACACCACGGTCAGGAAAATTTTGTGTACATCTTCACAAAATTTATCCCATAGGGCCATGTTTTGGATGTCCAGATACACACGGACTCCAAATTCTACCGACAAAAGTGTCTGGGAATGTGGCGTGTTGATGTACTGGTTGCATCGTGCTTGCCACGCGAGTATCTCTGGGGAAATTGTGACCGCCAGTTTTTTTAGATTTTTTTCTATTCCGCCAGATTCTCCGGGGCATTTTTGAATGTTAGAGGCCGCGGGCCTTCTGCCTGCTCCTCTTGCCTTGCTTGCCCAACTGCTCCCAGACATGGGCGCAGACTAATCCCCTCTATGAGATTATCAAACTAGATTTAGTCTTGAATTGAATGGGTTGCAAAAGTGTTTGCAATGAGAAAGAAAAGTTAATCTATAATATTTCTTATGATCTAAAATTAAGTCACTCAATCAAATCTTCCCACGCCTAAAAAGATTATAAGAGGAGGTTTACTTTCTTTATAATGATGCCTAAATTTTAAAAATCTTCAAAGTGAAACTGCTATTTTAATTGCCTGTACGCCCAGGATTAACGCCTTTTAAATGCTCAGTACTTCAATGCGCTGCTCTATTGTATACTCTGGTATTATGCCTTAATTTTTACATGAAAGTATGACAAGTTATACTTCAGCTGTTGTGGAAGGTTCATTCTAACCAGTCACAACTCAGTAAGAGCATTGTGGACTCATTCCAGGAGCGATAGTTTCAAGTCCCCATTAGAAACTCTCAGTAGGCTGAACATAAACCTTCATTGACTACTTCACTCAGTCTTTGCATCCCCATGGCCAGACAAAATAATTTTAAAAAGCGCCTAACTCACTAGCAATTCTTGTCTGATGGCACCTTCTTTATGATTTATTTTTCGCCTTTACAAGTAAACACTCATTTTGCCTACTTTCCTCTTTTTGCGCGGGCTATGTGGCCACTTCAGGTTTAGATTTTGACTTGATGTCCAATCTTTTGGTAGCCTATATGGCTTTCATAGTAGCTTCCAAACCCAACTTCGTCCCAGTTGACCCTTTTGAAGCCATCCAGGCTTTGCTCTTCACTAGCTCAGTCGCAAGACTCTGGTGCGCACTGATTAGCGTTCATATAGAATTGCACTTACAATTGAGCTTAAGGAGTAACAATGCAAAAAATTGCTGCATCCTTTTGCTTCACTGCTCCATTTTTATAAACCATGTTGAGAGGGATACCAGAGAATTATCTAGCTTAGATGGCTCTAATTTTTGCATGCGGTCATTTCCCTGGCTGCATTTCCAATCAATACTGTTCCTGACATGTGTAGGGTGTTTGATGAGGTCTACTTGAGAATGTTTTGAGCCAAAGCATATCTTCCTTCTAAATATCCATGCATTAGTCTTCTAGATGAATGCATTTTCCTCTCCACTGATTTCTCACAAAAAGTAACGTTCTTGACTAATCCACAGTCCTTTACAATGGTCACTTCCCTAATTAGTTGTCCCTTCCTTAGTTTGCCAGGCCAATGCGCCTAGTGCCAAGTTTTCCTAGGTTTGGCTCATATTTGGTAAGATCTCAACAGTTAGGATTTATATGAAGTAAAGATTTCCTTTCAAATCACTCTTTCCAAGGTTTCAATCAAACAATCTAACTTGAATCCTCCTTTTGAAGAAAGGGTACCCAGATCTGACGTTGAAACTGAATATCCTTCTGAAAAATCAAATTGTTAAAACTTTGCTCTTTTCATTATATCTTTATAATTTTTATTGCCTTTATTTCTATAAATTTTTCCTTATTTCTTTTTATTCTTTCCTATTTTTAAAATATAAAGAATTTTAACGTGAACTCATTTTACAACTCAACCGCCTTGATCCTGTTCGCTACTTGGATGTTCTTGTGGCATTACATCATAGGATATGTTATTAAAAATTTGACAGTGGACTATGAGCTTAGTATTGGTGAAAATGTAGTACAAATAGAATTGCCTGTACCAATGTTGTTAGAGAGTTTTCTTACAAAGGTACAAGAAATGCCATAAGTTCATAGAAAGCTTGTTCCAATCAATATGTCATAGTTGGTGATTGGGAGAATCATTGCATGCGCTGACAATACAAGTACTCTAAACCCTAGTGGTAAAGCGCTGTAGGCTCCTTCGCTTTTTGTATGATTAAGGCCCGCTGTCTCATATTCTTTTTAATAATCAACCCTTAGAGGAATTTTTTACTTTTTGATTAATTTTGTTAAAACAGTATTCATGGGTGCTCCACTGTTAATAGTTTCCATGATTTTATTTTTTAAATAGGACTTTTGCATAAGTACATTCTGAATGATATCCTTTTCTGCTCAATATCAGTTTGAGAGATTTCAAAAGTAAAGCAGAACTTTCAAACTTGACTAAATGACACACAGAAAAACCCTGATGTTCTCAGCTCTACCGCCCACCGCTCTAAAATGGGGCGGTGTTAAAACCCCTAGCCTCTTCCACCCAGCAGGAAAATGCGTTTGAACTATATTGACCATCCCCTGACACCTTAGGTCAATATGTACCCCTAATGATCTCGCCCTCCACCTTGAACGCTCCCAAGTGGTGCCTTGTAGCCCCAAATGTGTTCCAACAAAGCAAGATGTAATTTGTCCTCCAGGTTGAATATGGAAAATTGTTTCCCTACAAGAACAAACAAATAATAGTATTAGTCAGGCGCTTATGCAGCCTTCAGGATTTATTGACTTCTGCCCCTACAAGTGGTACTTTGACATCAGCTTTTCCTGTGAAGCCAATGTTGCAATTGCAGCCAACTTTCCCCAGATGTTCCAAGGAACCCCCATCCCAACCACTTGCACCCAGTTTCCTGATGACACCACTCTTGTGCTTCAATCTTAAGGCCTCCACACCCACCTTTCCCCTGATACATTATATAATGAACTGTTAGCTGGATTTTTGGCAAATGGTGCTGATCCCATTATACATTTTGTGGCTCCCAAGGAGCCAACCGACTTTCAGGACCTTGAACCTTTGCAACTATACGCCCAATACCAACTGAAATGTCATTTTGATTCCCCGTTGCACCATAGTCCACTCCACCCGTGACCACCCATTCTGGGCCAGATTAGATAAAGGGCGCACCATCTGCCCCATTTGCTATGACCTGAACCATTCAAAGTGGCGGTGCACCTCCATAGCTAAGCCACAGCCCACACGCCTGACTCCCTCATGATGATCTTATTGCAATCCCAAAATCTCTTTGAATGGAGCACAATCCTTCCTCCCCTCCCCCAAGGTGGCAGCTGCAACTACCACTGATTCAGCAAATAAGGAACCTACATGTCAAACCCCCACTCCTACTTTAACCAATCAGGAGCTATCATGGACCACAGAAAATAATAAAACCACCCATATGCTTATCGCCCTATCATCAACCAAAATCCCTAGGATTACTTGGAGGAAGTTGATGATTTGGTTAATCCTGTCCCTGACTTCGTCAATTTCCCAGACCTCAAAACTGTACCTAAGCTCAGATTACACAGCTCATTTCCCAACTTTGCATTATGCTCTATGCTCTGATGCTGATGAGTTCTAGAAGTGACCACCAATTCACCAAATTGGCGGTTGCCTCCCTTGATTGTCGCCTCCTTTGAAAAGCCAAGGCAAAATCAGTTGCAGTTTTAGCCAAGGGGCTACCCGTCCTTGTCCAACCCTTAATGCAATAAGTACATAAAAAAGAATTCCTCCAATTCCACCAAGTTGCCACCAAAGCAATACAAAATACGTGACAGTCACAAAATTTGGCCCCAAGACCCACATTACCAGCAACAACATCGCCACCTTCCCCACCCTTCCCAAGGTTCGCCTTAAGGCTGAGAAAGCCTTCTCCAAATATATCACCAACCTCCTCATAGCAAAAATCAAGCTGAAAGCCACAATCTGTTACCTCAAACCCATTTTTAGGGATATACACACGCCGTGCTCTCAGCTTTTTGCCACAAATTTATCCAATACAGAGGAGGAGGATGATTCATTAAATCCTTAATTACCCCCAACCATGGACGCATAGCGGTTTACCACCATAACCTGGTAAGATCATTTTTGTTTTTTTTGTTTTTTTTTATATTCAGTTTGAGTGATACATTTGTCTCTTTATGTGTGTTCACTTTTTTGGTTTAGTATAAGCTTAGCTCCACTGAGCTTAGTATTGTCCATCCCCTGGTCGGCTTGCCTTGATTAAGTAAAAAATCTATTCTAAATGATAAGAATAATCTAATATATAATTAAATGTAAATAGTCCAAAGGATTGAGCATTTATTTCAGAGTTTATTGATTTTATGCCAACAGTGTTAAAGGTGTCAATAGACATTGTTATTTTTACCCCTTCAAACTTAGATATCATTGCCTGACTTAGACCATAGCTGGGCTGTTTTCAATAATATCTTGTGCATATAGTTTTTCAATTATCTTGGTACATCAGGCTTATCTGCCCTTTTCTGTCAGTGAGTCACCACATACACATTATAAGAGGCTACATGACGAATAGAGTCCATTTCAATATTATTTATATTGATAGTTGAGGCCTTTTGACCTGCATGTTCATTTTGATCAGATGGGATTGATAGTTTTCAAAAAATAACAGCCTCTTCTATTGTGCTTCTTCCTTTCCCTTATTATGAGATACAGAAAGTACTACATTAACACTGCGTTGGTGATATTTTGAGGCATTTTCCCTTTATGATTACAGCTAAAGCAAATAATTTCATTCAATGGATGCGTTGCCAATGCCTTTTCAAATGCTCATTTTTTTAGGATAATCGCTGAAATTCTTTTTGTTGTCAAATGAATTTCTTGAAGTGCCTATGGGTACTGGTTTATAGCCAGTATTAGGAGGCCACATGTTTATGAGCATGAATGTAAATAATCACCCAACTTCATACTTCAAAAGGTTTTGGATGATTTCAACAATAAGGCACTTGTTGAATTCTGATGGTGTTGCTCTTCATGTTGCAATGCAACTTTGGCATCAAAACTTATCATTGCCTTAGCACACAGGAGGACATGTGCTTTTATAAAATTGATCTGAAAATATAGCAATTGTTCCATCCTTCTTCAAGCTAATTTTCATAGAATTAGATTTTCTTGAGGACATCCATTTAGGAACTCCAGATTCACAAAGGACGGCCTCTTTGACCTCAGTGTATATAGGGTTGTCATCTAAATGTGGCATGATCAATTTAATTCTATATTCCAACTTTTCTTTCTCACTGCAAACACTTTTGCAACCCATTCAATTCAAGACTAAATCTAGTTTGATAATCTCATAGAGGGGATTAGTCTGCGCACATGTCTGGGAGCAGTTGGGCAAGCAAGGCAAGAGGAGCAGGCAGAAGGCCCGCGGCCTCTAACATTCAAAAATGCCCCGGAGAATCTGGCGGAATAGAAAAAAATCTAAAAAACTGGCGGTCACAATTTCCCCAGAGATACTCGCGTGGCAAGCACGATGCAACCAGTACATCAACACGCCACATTCCCAGACACTTTCGTTGGTGGAATTCGGAGTCCGTGTGTATCTGGACATCCAAAAAATGGCCCTAAGGGAAAGATTTTGTGAAGATGTACACAAAATTTTCCTGACCGCGGTGTACGTTGCACCTCACTCCATGTCATGCGGTTGGCTGGACCTAGGTTTCGAAAGCAAAATAGCAGCAGATGAGGCTGCAGTGGTGCGCATAGTGGTTGACCTCCCCAAAGGGCAACGGGTCATCAAAACTAAATGCACCAGATGGACAAAATCAAACCAAATTTTCCTCACGCTTGACTTTTTGCCTACTATGGTAAAACGTGACATTTTGGAGCAACACCTGAAAGATGGTCTTGCCATATATGGTGAAATACAATCTTTCAAAATGCAACGTTTCACGCTGATGCCACACCTGTGCACTGGCAAAGCCATCGCAGTTTTGACCCCAACTGAGGAGATCATGAAGGACCTAACCCAGATCCCGCACTCCACCTTTATTGACATTGCAGGGCACACCACCCACCCATTCTGGGTAACCATAGACAGCGCGCCCCCCATTTGCACCCACTGTGACGCGTTCGGCCATAAGGCACATGCATGCCCCATCAAAGAGGGCGTCACATTCCAAGAGCACCCCTCGGCGGCCATGGCCAGCGGAGAGGTGCACTACAAACCAACCGCAAGCACCAAGGAGGCTTTCCTGTGGGAAGCACAAGGCTGCTACCTATTGGTAAAGCCCATCTCCCCGTAGGAGTGGAAGAAGGCCAAGCAGGCCCATAGGACTGCAGCCAAGGAAGTGGCCAAGGCTACCACCACCATCCCACACTCACAACGCCAGGAGGACATTGAGACCTTTGCGGTGGAAGCAACTTGGGAATCCATCACCCAATCAGATTGGGAGGCCCATTCCAAATGGCCACTCAATCCAAGGATCTGATGGGAGATTCGATATCACCCAATTGCTGCACCCAAGCCCTGGCTGAAACTGAATTGGGACCTATCCCAAATGAAAATTTTTTTTGCCCCACTCGACGGTGCACCAAACTTATCCGCACCGCAAAAAATTCGTCCGATGTTGGGAAAAAAAAGCGAAGGCCAAAGCTAACGCGACTCTTTCCGCAAAAATTAACAAAAACCCCAATAGCATTGCTGCTAATACCCGCGCTGCTGTGAAAGCCCATGGGGACCTGGAAGAGGCTGGTGGGACCAGGGGCCCACCCCCTCACACCTAAGGTGCAATGGGGGAAACCTTCACTCTAGGGATGCTGAATATCGCCGGACTCAAGGCCTCCCCATCCCAGGCTAGGAAACTGAGCTTTTACAAAACAATTTACCCATGGATATCCTGGCTATCCAGGAGTCCCACTGTCCACAAGGTTCTGAGGAAGCTTGGAAAACAATACTCCTACCATCCCTTTCCTTTTGGTCGAAGCACTGTGGGGTACTAATTCAGAAAAACAATTTTTTCAAATTTACATCTTCAGAAAAATTCCTAAATGGCTGAGTGCTCGTTGTCACCTTCTCATGGGCCAATGTTGCACACACAATCGTCAACATTTATGCCCCAAACGGTGCACATGAGCATTGGGAATTTTTCTCTTTGGTCAAATCCCTCCCACATCCCCCGATTCTTTCCTAATTGGCAACATGAACTGTTGGCTAACCTCACCAACAGACCGGTGGCCGCCCTCACCCCACGCCCCATAGGGTCACATAGAACTACACACTCTAAAAGCCACCCTTGGGTTAATGGATGCGCTGCCATGACATGCCCCACTGCTCAAAAACATGACGCATCCCCACATCCACAACAGCCAATTAAGGTCCATGACCCGCATCAACCTTATTCTAGCGCCGGCGAAATTCCAACCCCACATCTCCCACTTCAAAACAACAAAAATGGAATTCTCTGATTACCAACTGGTCTTGATAACATACCACTTACCCATCACAGTTGCAAAGGCCCCACATTTGTGTAAAATCTGCCCCCCAGAGCTCGCATCACCAGGATTTTCCATGTGGGTGGAAGAGGCAACTTTGGCAAAATCATTTGTTGCACCATTTTGCACGGAACCCATTTCCACATGGGCAACTTTCAAAGAAGACACCATCCGCCACTATCACCATCTCTCATCCAGATGCTCACAAGCCACATTGACAGGTTATATCACGCGTGCTGGTGGAATTGGCCCACTTGGAGTCCAACATTCTAACCACAGAATAAGCCCTGCATGGGGCCAGAAGTGGGCAGAGGCAGCCGCCCACCTCAACACACTTGAAAGGCAACACAAACATTGGGTTTGTGTCCAATACAGGGTCACACGCATCACTAAAGGCAACAAGTGCACCGCATACTTCTTCAAAAAAAATTTTGCACCACGCCAGAGCATGGCCTACACACAGGTGTGAAGATCGGATAATTCTATTGTGGATACACCAGCTAAAGTGGCGATTGAAATGCAAAGATATTACTCCGAGTTATACCAAGCTGAACCAATTTAGTCAGCCGAAATGGCGGAATTTCTCAACTGAGCTCATATCTGCACTATTTTCTGATACCCGGAAATAATGAATTTAATTACTCCAAACGAATTATGGACTACCATTCACGGTGCGCCAAACTGAAAGTGCCCAGGCCCAGATGGCATTCCATATGAGTTCTACAAAAAATATTTTAAATATATATACCCATTGCTGCTAGCCTCACTCAACCAAAGCCTGTTGGAAGCGTGCCTCCTACCAGGAGGACATGAGGCCTTTACGGTCACACTCTTCAAGAAAGGGGATAGGCTAGACTTAGCCAACTGGCGCCCCATTTCTCTAACAAACACAGACACCAAAATTTCAACCAAAATCATGGCTAACTGTTTAGAGACTGTAGCATCTGCCACCATCTCCCCAGAACAATTTGGTTTCATCCCCAGAAGGTTGATTTGGGATAACGTGCACTCTGTGGCTAATGTGTGTCAGTCCACAGCCTCTGGGGCACTTGTATTCTTGGACCAACAAAAGGCCTATGATAGAGTAAACTGGGAATACCTTAGGGCCTGCCTCCAACAATTCCGCCTACCTCCCCGCTTCATTAACTGGGTGATGCTGCTCACAGAATCTGCAACAATGGCAGTGCGCGGCCCAGGTATCCTAACGGAAGTAGTCCGTCCTCAAAGGGGCCTGCAACAAGGGGACCCCCTTAGCCCACTCTTATACAACTTCTGCCTTGACCCACTACTGCAAATGTAAATGCCCAACTCACTGGGGTCCATGTGCCAGGCCAAACCCCAGTCAAGATGATGGCATTTGCAGATGATTGCGTGGTGGGGGTGTCTAATAACAAAGATTCACGCGCGCTTAGAGCCCTCATCCAGGAATATTCCCGGGTAAGCAACGCGGCACTGAACGCCTCCAAAACCGAAATCATCCTCTTTGGTCGGTTTTAGAACTGCTGGGCCCCAGCAAGTAGTTACCAACCCGGCCCATCTGCTCGCCCACATCCACGACTTACTAACTCAAAACACACCGCTCCACTGGTGCTCCCCTTTGTGCCACGACCTACCATAGGACCGGTACGCCATCTGGGCGTGTGGATGGAGGCAGGCGGATATGCGTCAGCAGTAATGGAGTGCCATATACTGGACAACGTGACAAAGCGAATCGCCTCTCTCAGAGCCCACCCTACTACCCTCACTGGCAGGGTTGTTCTTGCCAACTCTATGCTCCTATCCAAAGTCTGGTTTGGAGCCCACGCCATCCCCTTCTCCCCAAGCTTCTTCAAATCCCTGTATGCTTTGCTACAAGGTTGGTTTTGGTCAGGCCGCCCTCCACCAGTACGGCTAGAGGTCATGTTTGGCCCTCATCATCATGGTGGCATGGGCCTACTTGACTTCAAAGCCCATGCCGCCAAGATCCTGGGCACTTGGATCGCGGCCGTCACTGCTCCTACACTCCCATCCCAACACTGGTCCCGCGCGGCCTGCTCCAACTTCTCCTGAGCCTTGGGCCTCAACAATCCATCAAACCCCCACTCCCTGATGAAATACCTCTCATCATACACATCGGCCACAGTTCCTCACGGGACCAAAACCCACTACAAACGAATCCTACTCTCCTTGCGAAGCGCAGAGTGGAGAATTCGTATTAGTGGACATACAACCCAAAGAGGCCGCCCCTCTCCTCAGTTCACACAAGAGGTACAGGGGCTACCCATCTATGGTGGTGTGATCCACATTCGACCCCAAGTCCTATCCAGGGTGGACTACCTGGACATGATGGACATCCCTTATTCCACTGAGACCCAAAAGACTATCTGGAAATACTCACACCATCCTCTGTTGCATCCTCAAGTTTGCTCCCATGTGTGGCGCTGCCTGAGGCGGGTGTATCGTACAGCTGAGCGCTCTAATGCTTTACACTCATCCTGTGTCATGTGTGGACAGTATGGAACGCTGTTTCACCGCCTGGAGAAGTGCCCCACCTCTAAAGTAATATGGCGCGAAGTCCAACGTCTGCTAGGCCAGGATCAAACACATCCCTTCAGTCTGTCAAGAGATATGTTTGCTTCATCAATCGCCTCCCCTCCCACCCTCCCTCCATGCTCTGGTGGTTGCAATCGCCATATGGACTATCCACACGATTGTCTTGGATGCCATCGCTGGATCCATTCCCACCCTCCCTGAAGCTGTCCACAGATTCCAGTCTCATTTGGTGGATCACTTTCAAGCGTGGATGTTTGGATATCTCCCACCGCGTCACTGACAGCTGGTCTCCTCCTGGTTCCCAGTCTGGTTCATCAAATCAGACCCCTTCCTCCACACGTGCTCAATAGTGGCTACGTCCCCAACACACGTTCCCTCCCCCTTCCCATAAGTGGCGTTCCCGCTGGCAACAAGAGATAGCATCGCTTCTCTGGGGTGCCTCCCCTGGTACTAAGTTTTGTCTCGTCTGAGTCATATTCAGAAGTGTCCGTCCCATAGTCAGCCTTCCCCGCAATAAATTTAAAATTTAATTCTCTATTCCTCTAAGCAGTAGATGATGGTAGCAGTTTTGTTATTTTCACTGACCCCATGCATGGCCATTTTAAATCTCTTTACAAAAGTACTCACACTTCCATATTTGTCAAAAGCAAGTATATTTGAGGGTTTTATCTGTCATCACACACTTTCAGATTGGTTTCAAATAATTCTCATCTGACTTATCCCTAATGTCTCAGGACGCTGAGTCCCAGTGCCCTGAGTAGAGGTGCTAGGATAAGCCATTGAACCATATTACATGGCATCTGCCAACGTGGGCTAGATTCAACTTCAGTGTTGAGCTCTGAGAGCTCACCCTAATTATATTTAGAGGCATTACTATTATTAAATTTGTTATAGGCACACTGGCATTGACCATTGTTTAAATCATTTTTGGGCATAAATATTTACTTTCAGCCCCACGACTCAAATTAATTAACTTTAATCTCTTGATTTCCTCATTTAAATTGGTCATTTGTGATTGAAGAACTTAAATCACTTTTACTTTTATCTGATTAATTTTCTTAAACTATTTGCTTCTCCATATAGGGAATTATATGCCTCATTGATAAGGGTAACATATTAATTAAGATTATTCATTTGATGACTCAACCTATCTGCCGAGTCTTGAAATTTTGTAAATGTAGTTCTGAAAATTGATATGGGTTGGGGTTGCTCCACTGATCAGCATGGCCACCATCAGCAATCCCATCCATGAGCGCCACTGTTGAAGTTTGTACTGCTTCAGATGTTTGTTTTTCAAGCTAAAATATTAGTGGAGTTGCAAACGTCTATGTATGAGGATAATTGACCAGCAGATAGTAGTTCTTAAAATAAATCTTTATTAATTACTGATATATAATATTAGATATGATAATTTAGACTTAGGCCAAAATATATTAACTCTTGTTTTAGAGTAATACCTGTCAATTTAAATCCAGTTAATCTTTCAACGCCAACTGATGGGAAATATCAGTACATATATCATAGAATGTAGGGCAACTTTTTAGGCGATGGATTAAGTAGCCATTTTTATCCAAAATGGAGCAGTTGTATAAATTGGCATTCTATCGATCCACTGTTTGGTATGTCCATGTGAGACCTTCTAAAATGTAAGCTCAAGTTTTTGGGTCTAATAATGTTTGATACATATAACTATAAATCTTCTTTTGTCCCCAAATGGTGTAGGTTTATCCAAAAAATCTAATTAATTCATTATTGTTAGAGGGGATATTCTTTTGGGTAGAAGGTATTGAAAATGTTGGTTTTACTTCAAAAAGTTAGTGATAATTTGTCCTAGCTTATTAATTAGGTTGTAGATTAATAAGATGGGAGATCCAGGTGATACATTATGATTCTCAGTAATCCTTGAAAATTCAGGGAGTATGATAAGGGCTAGTTAAATATAATGTTAAGTTAGATATTGCAAAAGGTATTGGGGAATTAGTTTGAACAGAAATAATAATCATAAAAATTGACTCAAGAAGCAGTAGACCAATTTTGGGAGGCGGGATTATAAACGGTAAATTAAACAATCTATTTTTTTGGTATCACAAGCCTGTTTTTTGTATCTATTATGCAATATTTTGCGCAAGCATCAGATAACTTTTTTAATTTAGATAGTATTAAGTTTTATATTATAATTCAAAGGCTAGGTTCCTAAAAGCTACATGATTTTTAGTTAAAATAGATACAACAGAATCTCCTAATAGACTTTGGGTCTTTAATGTCTCTTGGCAGAATGGACGTCCTCAAGGCAAAACTCTGTTACTTTAAAAGGAAAAATCTCTCATAAAAACTAGGCAAATTTATAGTACATTTGAAAAAAATCTTTATTTATGATTTGGGAGTATTTATAAATTTGTTCAAAGTCCAATATTGAGTATGGTATGGTATTTTCTGGAGCAATGTGGTGGCTTGTGGAGAAATTCCAGTGGACATGATCCTTCCCAATCAATTCAGAAGATTCAGATAATCTGAACGGCCAGATCTTTATCAACAGATTTTTGGAAAAAGAAGAGATTTGGGATTTTTGGGTGATTGACTTAAAGATCACTTTTTGTTGCAATTATGGTAGCTTCTGCTGTGGCAGAACTCCCTCAAGCAGATTTCAAATGTACTGGCATTCCTATGTCATTTGAACGCGCATGAATTTAATTAAAACAGACAAAGCCCTGCATCAAGATCTTTCAAAGGAGGTACATAGCTAAGAAATTGAACATAAATATGTTATACAATGGGGCTCAACCTGATGGAGACAATTAAGTAATTTAGTCCTCAACAATAATTATTTGATACAGTCCTGACCATAATTTATCAGGTTTATGAACCCAACCCCCAGGCTGGTGGTGGTAGAATAAGACCAGATCCCCCTATCTGGCACTCAGACAAAACCTTTTTCTGGAGTTACTGCATTTTTCTTCTCATTTACTGATAGTCCACATAGACTTAGAAGCAAAATTTATAATTAAATTAAATTACCAACCAGCCTTCTCATTGCGATATCAGCTGTTCCCAGCGTTGAGGTTTCCAATATGAATTGAACACTTGAGGATAAAAACGGCTCTTGGACATATAGAACTTAAAAGGGAGAAATCTGAATAACTTGATGTTAGCTCACGCGATATGCCAGTAAAGCCACTGGAAGGTATTTGTTCCACCGAGATGGGTTGTATTGAGCATCTTACAGAGGATGGCAAATATAGTATCACTAGCTAATTACATTTCTCTTTGGTAATGGGATGTAATGGGGCAGTAAAGAAAGTATAAGCGCCCACCAACGAATTAAAGTCAACAATTATAAAAGATATGAAGTTGGTGACATTATCAGACAACAGTACATTTGAGATAAAGTGGTGGGTGAAGAACAGTTTAAATAAAAATGAAGCGGTTGCTTTAGAAGTGTGGGGAGGCAGCTGAGATAGTCTCAACCCTTTTTAGTAACTAGAAATTAGTTTGATATACTGATGGCCATGCATCGCTGTAGGTAGTGGACTAAAAATGAAAATGCTGATGGTATTAAAGGGGCAATATGACCCAAGACCTAGTGTTGATTCATCATAATGGGAGGTTTTTGCTAGCACAAAAAAGCAGAATCAATGACATTTTGGATTAACTTAATTGCCCTTCATAATAACATTGCTTTCACAGAAGCTGATTGGTTTCCTTACAGCTCCAAAGCCTACAGTTGAGTGCCCACCTGAGTGTATCTGTTCTAGCAGATGGGCAATGCTAAATTAAAAAATAGATCGCTTGATAAAATAAATCCTGAATGTCTAATCAGGAAGAAGTTTGGCCAAAAGACCCCAAAATTTAGCCTGTGGCTTACAGTATTCTGACCGTCAAAAGCTCACTAAGCTTATTTAAATAGATCTGACTCTTCTGGTAAGTCTTGGGCTTAATTTCCCTATATATTTAGGAACTTCTACCAAGGCAGGCAGAGGTACAAGCTGAGATTTCTGACTTAACAGCTTATCAACACTCCTTTAAGATAGGACTGATAAAAAACCAGACCAAGAATTAAATGAAAATATATCTTTATTAGAAGATATTATATTAATTTCTCATTAGGTTAGGCGCCAGTATTTATAACTCTAGGGCATCTCTTGGACACATTTTGAGAACGAAATCTACACAGATTATTTTCCACCTCAGTTTGACCCTGAATTGATAAAACTACGAACTATTTCTAGGTTTATTGGTGGCAAATTACTCTCATATTTGGGAGTTTTTCATGGTTAAAATTGCAATAAGAACGTGCAAAATTGTCCTAGGACTAGACCAATTTGAGTTTCGTCATACAGCTGACAAAGTATGACTTCTGGGAAATTTGGCATTGATTCAGACTAAATGACATACCCCTAATTGGGACGTCAGCAGGCCTCTCAATAGCACTAGGTATTCCAATTAAAGTAGTCCATGTGCAAGTGCTATTGTGCTGATTATGAGGATTGAAATATGAAATTTGTTACAGGGCAGGAAATTGATTATGACATTATGATTCCAATCTTATTAATCTATTTGTCTATGGGATTTTTAGAGTTTATTTTCAGGATCAATACCTGGATGCTTTCTAAAAATAAATGGTCGATATTGCCCCCAAATAATTGTGATCATGTCAAGTTTGTTACATGTATAATCATCTGAATTATGCAAGGATATTTGGCCCGATCAGTCAAGAGAATAATTGATTTAAGTCGATGGTGAGATACTTGGCCTAAATCATATTTATAGGAATTAGATTTAGGTGAAAATTAAGGTAAATGGCCCAAGTTTTGAGAGGATAATCGACCTGATTTGTTGGTTGTCAAAGGGTTTATTTTTAGGTGAATCACCAGAATCTGACAGGCAGACATAAGGCAGCTAAGAGGTTTCAACTTTTTTATATATAATAATCTGTTCTCAATCTAGGTCCACTTGGTCATTTTCTTAACTTGTTGCTGAACTTCAGAAGTCACTTAGCTCCATTCCCAGGTTAATCATAAAATTATACATTAATATTCCTTGAAGGCATAGAGAATTAGTATGGGTAGTTGTGACAATCTGTAATCATTTTAATTTATCATTCTGGACGAATGAACAATGGAAAAGACATACCTTTGGAGTTTGAGTACATACCATGCCAGACATCCATCTAGATCCTTCTATTGTTGTAGCTACCATAGAGAGGCATGATCCATTGCCACTAAAAAATGGTAGACATATATGAAAAGACATAAGGGCTTGATGGCAAGTAAAACAGATAGGCACTTACTCAATGACACTACAATCGCTCTCCGCTTAGGTTAATGTTTTATTGAAGTATGCTATAGGATGGTCAACTAGATTTCATTAAGTTGAGCCATAATGGCCCCAAAAGCCGCATCACTAGAATCAGTAAAAAGAATAAACAGTTTGTAAAAACCTAGGATGTATCAATACAGCTGCGGTAACAAGAGCTTTCCTTAGGACTTCAAAAGCTTTTTGTTGAGTTTCTTCCCATTTTATGGAACTCCATTGTGTAGCAAATACGTCAGTGGCTTATAGAGCTCAGCATAGTGAGGGATAAGTTTTGGTAATAGTTGATCATATCAAAGAAACTTGAATATTGCTTAAGCTGGATGGTCAAGCCATCTTATCAACTGCGACCACTTTGTCTTGTAGTGGCAAAATCAACTTCTTGGGTAACTTTAGGCCTGAGGAATTTCATGTCAGTTTATAGAAAATGGCACTTGGTTAATGTTATCTTCATTAAATCAAAGCAGAGATGTTCAAAAACTTCCTTTAAGTGAGCAAGGTGCTGATCAAAAATGTGGGAGAAAATGTAACATCATCAACCACACCACCCTACCATAGCCCAACAAATCCCACCCCGCGCTAGTGTGGCTGCAGCGCCTGATCATTTCTTTTGGGCTCCGGTCAATAATGGTAGGCAGATTTGTTCCCTCTGCTTTGGCCTTGACCATGCAAAAAAAGCGTGCCCTCAGGCCAAGTCCGCTGCTGCAGCTTCTGAGCCCCCCTCTGGAGGTTCAGTATGGGGCGCTTTGCTGCCCCCTCCCACCCTCCAATCTCATTCAGTGGGCCCACATGGAAAATCAGCCCCCCCAAAACCTCCAGCCTCACTCTCAAACCTAAATCTACCCCATCCAATCAGAGCAATGCTTGGACCACCATTGGCACCCAAGCAGCCGCCCATTCGCCCAATCCCACCCACCCAAATTTGAACGCCACTATTCCAGTGAACCAAAATCCATGGGATCTATTGGCTGAGACTAACGATAAAGTAATATACTCATTAGTAAGCATACAGGTCAACCTCTCTGCCAAGGCGATTATGGTTGGGCAGAATTTTTCCTTCCCAACTTCGATGAAACCCCTACCCCTCGCCATTTTGCTCCTCTGCCCAATACAGCCCCCTTCCAAAGTGACCACCAACTCGCCTTAGCTGCAGTGGCCTCTCCTCAGTGCCCGAAACTATGCACCGCGGTGGCCCAGTCAGTGGCTCAGCTCCAGCATGGCCTGCCCACCATCTTCTTCCCCCCCAACTTCCCTGAATCTCCCTGAAGTGACATCTAAAAACTATTCAATGATGCTGAAGTTGCTGTTATGAATGTCGCAACGCTTGCTCATTCAACCCCTCAGCCAAAATCACCCGCCACAGTATCTCCCTTTTCACACAACTTCCTGAAGCCCGCATAGAAGCTGAAGTTCTCCTCGCGGCTTTTGTTGAAACACTTTCCCATCATTATTTTGATGCGAAAGTGGAAAACTCCTACTATGCTGACCTCCACTCCCACTATGTGGATGCCCCAACGCCCTGACTCTCTGCTCTGATCTGGTACTATAACCAACATCCCTTGATCGAGGTGGGTCTTTCTGAAAAGCAACCCCCTGACCCCTCCTCACCCTCTGCCATGGTGGGTTAGCGGTTTCTGCTTCCCACCTGGTTAGTAGTTTTGTTTTGCCATTTTGAGCTTTGTGATTCAGTACTGTCCATCCCCTGGTCGGCGTACCTCAAATAAATCAAAAAGATGTAACATCATCAAGGTAAACTAACACATATGACATCTTCAAGTCCTTTAATAGACCATCCATAGCCCTTTGGAACGCAGTCAGGGAGTTGCATAGTCCTTTAGGAAAAAGCAAAGGTTTGAATACCACTCACTTTCCATAAGGGCTCTTCTCCCAAACATCTTGTGCAAAATCGATCTTCCATTAGCCACTAGTAAAATCCATTCAGAGAAGAATTGAGAACCAGAAAGGTGTCAAAGGAAATCATCAATTTGTGGTAGCGGATAACTGTCTTTTCTATTAAGGGCATTTAACTAGTGGTAATCTACTAATACCCAATGACTTCATCCATTTTCCATATAAACAGCATTGGCAAGGCCCATAGACATTCCAAATTCTTAAGCAATTTGGTGGTCAGGAGTTGCTTAGTTCCTTCATCACCTGGGATTCTTTGACCTTAGATTTTCATTAGGGTCAATCACGGATTGGAGGATAGTCACCTATAAGCCTCTATGCTTTACATTTTTTCATCATTCCAAAATTGTTGGAACATTTAAGAATATGACAGTGTGATCTTCAATAAAAGTATCTTCTCGCTTCTACTTCTCAGAGGTGAGGTGTCACTTATCTTTACTTTGACATAGGCGTTGGTGTGTCCTTGTCAATATCTAAAATATGTAGAGTTCCACATCCATGAACAATATAACTTGATCACCTGGTAGAGTCTGAACATATTCAGCTTGTTGATTTCTAGTTAGTTTCATATTTTGATCAGTGTAATTGGCCATCATTAGGTTTGGGGCCCCCAATAGGCAGGATCTAGGACATCCAATAGGATTATCTAGCAAATGAACAGATTAGAGTCTACAAAACTTAACATGTGTCCAAATAGAATCATAAGTTAGAACCCCATGTCTACTAGTAATTTGAGGTTTTAGGGGTATAACTACCCGATTGTTAGAGTATATGGCCATCCCTATTTGATCCTCAGCGCTGAAATAGATGCAGTTTAATTTTTTAGCCCAACTATTCGGTACTCTAAGAGCTAAAGAAAATTCAGATCAGTCAATAAACTTCTACTACGTTTTCTTTTCCCTTTCTATTTGAGGGCGTCTTAAACTAGGAAAATGTAATATTCTAGGATCAAAAGATAAAAATTTAATGACTGATTTTACTGTTAAATAAAATAAAGGGTTTTTAAATTTATTAGAAGGTCATAAACATCACTCACTAGAACAACCTCTGGTGCTGACATAACCAGCGATCTGAACTGAAGTGGAAAGGAAGAGTAAACACTCAGAGACCAGGTCCAAAGAAGGCCTTTGACCCATAATACCAAGGTGTGGTTTTATTTTAGTGTGACCTTTATATGTTTTACCTTATAGAAAAAATGATGTTAACCTACGATCCAGAATCAATTATGAACAGGCTTTTTAGTACTAGATGGTCCCAACCCGAGGAATTATGAACAGGCTTTATACATTATGGATGACTTCTTCAACATGAATAACCACCGTGACAAAGTGGGATAGCAAATAAATTGAATTTCTTAGAGAGAAGTGGTCAGAAAAGAGAAGAATAAAATAAGATTTAGACCATTACTAGAAATAAATGAATTCAAGACGCCCACTTTGTCTGGTTTAAATAAGACGTGGCATTCATAGTTGGGAGCAATGGTAGGAGTGGGATGAGGCGCAGAGTCATCAGCAGAGGCTGCCTAGTGCCCCAAGCTGACTCCACCTTTCTCACCCCATAAGCCTTTTTTCCAATAGGAATCATCCTGATGCCCAAAGAACCCATATTAAGGGCAAGGGTCGCGTATGGGGCTTAGAGCATTGGAATTGTTCCACTGCATAAATTTGAGACCAATTCCCTTGTTAGGTGTTTGATGCACCTCCAGCTCAGGCAACTCCATGAAGATTTTTTAACATCAAAAATCGATCTAAATAGCTTTTGCATTCTGGAAGTGTAGTACAAGAGTCATACTGCGCTGAAACGTGGAGAGGATGGCAGCGATGACATCATCCAGGTTAACTCAATCACAGGATGCAAGTACTTGAGTTTTTAAAGAAACCGCACAGCAAACTCAATATCCTGTTTTGCTACGTTTAAAGTGGATCTACATGAATTCCTGTCTATGATTAAGAAGAAATATACTCCTTCCAAATTATTTGATAGTGGGCTTCCTTTAGCTCTGCCCGAGTATTACACTGTTTAAAGCATGGCATCATAATATCTCAAGCCTTACTATCAAGATAAGTTTGTATGTTCTGGCACCGTTGTCTATCTGTAGTGGGTTCCATCACATTTTCATACACATAAAAAAAGACTTGGTGAGCTTGGTCCCAGACAAATATTTTATTTAAAGTTGGGTTAAAAATATCCAACAGGTTCAAGGAATAACATGGATAGTGGGAGTAAGGCCAGTCAGACTCAGGTGACTCCTGGGCTCTAGTTGGTTTGGGGGATAGCTTAATAATTGACAAAGTAAATCATTCATATTGTTTTAGAAGGTGTTGTAGCAAGTGTTGACATGATGAAAATGAGGCTTTGGTATCCAGGAGTCAGCTGAAATGATTAACCTTGACAGCCTGGCTTGCTACTTTGGATGATAAGGAAATAACTTTGTTATATAATGAGACCAGATTAAAGCCTTGTAGAGAAAATTTCCTTTAATGCTAATCCAGGCTGTCAGGTAGATGCCAGATAAAGTTTAGAGAGACCTGCCAGTCAGAATGCAAAAGCATAAAAAGTTGATACAGAATTCCAGGGGCATTGCCAATCAAACGACGTTATAATAAGCTGAGAGATGAACAACAATGATGTACCAATGGACCATAAATGGAAAAATAGACCGGTGAAAAACCAGGAAGTTGAGACCCCAAAGCCAATGGTCTGGGGTATAGGGAATAGCGAGATCATGAAAAAATTCATAAAGGCCTTGATATGATAAGGCCAAGTGATTATGGTGGGGGTTGTAGGAATTCAGCTGATTTCTGCTCACTGGTGCTTATGCCGCTGAACTCCACAAAGGTTTATTTAAATTTAAAAATAAAACAATACAAAAAAATAGGTTTTTATGAATTTTTATTAGTAGTGTGGGAAAAGAAAGGAAAAAGATCCCTCTTAATATCTGATTAAAAAGTATTTAAACTGTATTGATGGTCGCAAGGAGTTAAAAATAAGTTAGGAATGGCTTGTTGCAGTCTGAATAAGGAAATATGAGCTTTCAGCCTTTTGAAACTCAGAAAACTCTCTTCACTTAGGCTGAACGAAGGATGGGGTATCATTTCTGGGACAAGACTTAAATGTAGGGTAATGACTTAATATTTTAGCCAATCCTCATTTGAGAAAAAGATTCACCTTGGAGGACCTCTGCTACACCTATAAAAGGGGTGGCCCCTATGTCAGTGCTTGAAGGGACCTGGTTGTAATTGGGGGAGTACCATCCGATGGTCATCCCAGGGTCCACCACATGGTTGGAGTATTTGACTACTCAATATTGTATTTATTGCCTGTGTAGCATCAAAATGGTATTACCCTGATTTTCAGGGTTCCATCAAGAATCAGCCATGGTTATTTTGGATGATATCATCATCAGTATTACTTAAGTTGCTTGTATTAGTATCAATAAATTGCAATTGGTCAGCTTTTCCCCTTTTCAGCTAATTTCGACCCAATACATTCTCTTTTTGCATCTGGGAGACAAATGCCTTACATCACCCCCCTCAAGGATGTTGGGGGGTGTAAAGGGCCGTAAAACGGCCATGTACCCAGTTGATAGTAATACCAGTAGCCAAGGATTTTATGGAATACTCATTGCCTCTTTTTTAGGTGATGGTGAAAGGACCCTCAAAATTGATCAAAGCTTACCGCTTCTAGGTGTGATGCAGTTATGGTATTATAATACCATGTCTGACACTTGGAATGTAGGTAGGGGTTTCAGAGCTCATTGGCAGCCTGCCCTTCTTTTAGTACCATTTTCGCTAAATTGGTCATAGCTTCAGATTGGAGTTGGATTATGCGCTGAGCCAATCTTCTCATAACTTTCTTGGGTTCCTCAACTCTATAAGAGAAAAAATCTTTAGCTAAGAGGGCAGATTTCCTGGTTCCCACCCATACAAGACGTGGAATTGAGACATTTTCAAAATCTGGTGATAGCTAATCCGTTAAGCTATAAGAACACTATGTAAACATTAATTCATGTGAAGAGGATTAGAGAAGGCCATTTTTCGAAGAATGGAAACCGATGTTCCATTTTCTCTTTTCAAAGTTCCATTAGTGGATAGGTTATACAGAGCCAAAAAAATTGTTGTGCTCCCTTAGATGTGGACAGGATTTTGACTACTCTGGAGACGAAGTTCTTACCATTATCGCAGAGTAGTACTTGAGGACAGCAGTGAAGAGTGAAAATGTCTTAATGTAAAAAGGGCTGTGGCCCTAGACGTTTGGGTTGTAAGATCCACAGCTTCCACCCGCTTAGTAAAGTGGTTAATAGCTACTAGGATAAATTTGTTTCCACTAGTAGTTTGAGAAAGCCTACCTCCTAAATGCAAAGTGATGGTGTGAAACGGTTGTTGAGGGGTAGTTAGTTGATACTGGTATCTAGACTTGAAATTGGATTGCTTCTTACACGTAAGGCAAGCTTCCAAGATGTCAACAATAGATTCCATCAATCCATTCCAATAGTATCAATCCTTAATCCACTCATCAGTTTTCTTTACCCCTCCATGACCTAGGGTGGAGTGAGCTTTTATGATAGCAGGTACACTGTGACGAAAGGGGTCTTTCCACATTGCCACAAAACAGTTGGGCAAGAGGGCCCAGGTGAGGGCCCACAAACATTAGAGGGCTGCTGTGGTTAGGTCCTTCGTTTGTTGGCTTGATGAGCTATTAAGGTATCCTTGGAACACGGTGAGGATGATACTCACACTGAGGAGGACAGTCTGTCCCCCAGAGAGAGCATACAGAGAGGCGACTGCTTTGTTAAAATCCAAGGAATGGTCCATTTTTTTCACTCAAATTCCCTGGTTTTACTTTAAAATCTTAATAAATGATTTCAAAATTTCAAAAATTATTTTCGATCTTTGAGGTTTTATTTTTCATATATTAGAAGACGAAGTTGTCCTAAATACCTTCGCTTGGTTGATTTTATATTATGGAATTGGGATATGGGGAAATTGGTTCCTGTGGAGTCTTCAGGTGGCGGGCTATTTGCAGGCCTATTTTGAGAATCTTGGCCTCCAATATTCCTGTCTAGGCCCATTCTAGACCTTTTTTGGTTACCTAAAAGCGTTACATAAACTTTTCCGCACATATTTTTGTTCGTTGGGAACAAATCAGAGCTTGGCATTCTCATGTCGACCTTATTGCAAAAATTCCATTTTTATGATAATTCAGCCTGGCAGCCCCTGATTCACTGGGCTACCCTTCGCTGTGGCTCTCAATATTCTCATCAAGTGGCAGATTTGGCTTGGCAGCTACTGATTCGCTGAGCAGCCTGATGTCATGATTCTCAGCATTTCTGCTTTTGGTATAATTCAACTTGGCAGCTTCTGATTTGCTGAGCTGCCCATTGCCGTGGTTCTCAACACTTCCTCTTTTGGCATAATTTGGCTTGGCAACCCTGATTCACTGGGCTGCCCTTTGCCATTGCCTTCAAATCGTTTAGTTCATAGGACTTTGGGTTGGTGGCCTTTGAATTTCCCAGTCACCATTTATGTCGCCTTTTTCCATCTTTGCTCCGAGGTTTCATTGATTTATCAGCATCTGATTCATCAGAATGCCATTTTCAAGGGTCGTTGCCCTTGAGTCCAACTCTTTTATTTATATTATCTATGTTACTAAAAGCCCTGATACCTGCCTTAGGGGGGTCAGGGCTATGTGGTGGTCAGGCAGCGCCTTTACTGTCACATCATCCTCCTTAGAGAAGAGCCCCCTACGCCCCCAATATTCCTCCACCTTCAAGGGACAGTTGGCGCAATTGGCAGCTGTTTGCCAGAAGGATTCTTCTATCAGGTAGCTGACCCATTTTACCAAGTACCATCACCTTTTGCGAGCGATCTTGGTGTTCAAAATCTCCAACTCATACTCCGCCTCCCCTGAGTTGTCAGACTGGACCGGCTTTGGCTTCGCTGGTATGGGTTCTTTTTATTTCTTGAGCTGTAAAATGTGTAAAACTGGGTGTGCGCACAATCCTTCTGAGAATTCTAGTTTGTACGCCACCTCATTCACCAAACAAAGGACCTTGTAGGGTCCTAGGTTATTGGATCCAAACTTCCTACACTGTCCTGGGGGTGTGTAGTATTTGGCATTTACAGGACATAATCTCCATCTTTGAGGGGCGGAGCCTCAGAACGATGCGCATCTGTCTTCCTCTTCTGGGCCTCCGCCACCTTCTCCAGGTTGACTCTCAATGTATTTTGTTTTTATACCTCATTCCAGTCACTAAGTCATCTGCCGTGGGGTTCATTCCCCCAACGTGTCTTTCCATCATCCTTGGTGATACCTGCATTTTGCGAAAAAGTGTGACATTCTGGTTGATGATTGTACCAGGTTGTTGTACCCAAAATGTGCAATTCTGAGCCACTTGATCCAATGATCATGTCACGTGGTGAGGTAGCACCGTAGGTATTGTTCCAGGGTCTGATTGACCCTCTCCATCAGGCCAACCGATTGGGGGTGGTAAGCGGAGGAACAGCTTGATTTAATTTTAAGATTTTCTAGGAGGTGATCCCAGAACCTGAAGATGAACTTCGGGCCCCTGTCTGAAATGATCTCATCTGGGAGTCCATGTCAGGCAAAGACCTCCCTCACAAAGATTATCCATGTCCTTCGCTGTGATCTTGTATGTGCATGGGAAGAACTCAGCATATTTTGTTAGTCAGTCCACCACCACCATGACCACATCATTGCCCTCTGATTTTGGGAGCCTGGTGATGAAATCCACGCTCAGGGAGGTCCATGGCATTTGAGCGATCTGCTGTGGTTTTAACTTCCATGTGGATTTGCTTCAAGATGGATTTGAATGGGACAGGTAAGGCAGGCGCGGTATACCCTCTTACAGTTCCTGCTAGGCCCGGCCAGGAGTAGTTCCAGCATACCAGATCGATTGTTTTCCCCACACCAGGGTGTCCCACCATGGGGTGGTCATGACATAACTCCATTACTTTGGTTTGAAGCTTAAGCATTGGGACCCATAGGCAGTCATGGTGCATGATGAGGCCCCCTCCTTCCTGTAATTCTTGTAGCTTTCGCTGGGGTCCCCTCCCTCTATCTCTCTCCTGACCTTGTCCCCAAATTGGTGCATCGTTGGGCTGTCTGGATTCTCTCTGTTAAGTTGGCGCATTTCTCCTGTATCGATGCAAACACCTGAGGAGGGAGCATCGTGGCCATGTTGAAATTGTCCAGCTCCTCCTTCATGAAGGTTATTTCAGGTCCCAGATGAGTAGGTTTGGGAGTAAGTTGCTCTTCCTGGGCTTATATTTTATTCTGAAATCATACTGAGACAGCTCTAGGTGCTAGCGGGCTTGTGTATGGTTCATCCTACGGGGGCTCTTATGGAACTCCAAGGCCCTGTGGTCAGTCTATAATCATGAACAGGTGGCACACCTACAACAGATGATGCTGCCACTCATCTAGTACTGCGACAATCGCCAGTATTTCCTTGTCATAGATGTGGTAGTTTGTTTCTGCTGGTAGCATCTTCCTGCTGAAGTATCATACTGGGTACTCCAAACCATCCTCCCCTGTCTGCAAGAGGACCGCCCCTAATGGCGAAATTTGACGCATCTATCTACACAATGAATAAACAATCGGCGTCCAGGTGTGCTAGGACTAGCCTGTGAGAAGGGCCTCCTTGATGGCCTGGAACGCCCTCTCTATTCCTCTCCCCATTGGAAAGGGACTTTCCCGGTCAACCAGGTAAGCGGGGCAGCTGTTTTTGAGAGGTCCCTGGTGAATCTACTCAGGAAATTCACCCCCTAAAAAATTGCGCACACCTGTCTTATCCGTTGGCACTGCCCACTCCTTCACTGCCATCAGCTTGTCTGGGCAGATGGCTGTTCCCTTCTCAAATACAACGTTGCCTAAGAAAGATACTGAGCCCTTGTAGAACTTGCATTTGGAGAGCTTCAGTCGCAGGTTAGCCTTGTCCAGTGCCCTGAGGCCTTCTTGACGTCCTCTGTGTGCGTCTTGCAAGACTTGGAGAACACCAAGGTTTTGTCCATGTACGTGACACAGCATTTTCTGATCAAGTCGCCCAGGGTATGGTCAATGGTCCTTTGAAAAATGGCTGGGGCGTTCTTAAGTCCGAATGGCATGACCTTATAATCATATACCCCTAGGTGGCACTTGAATGACGTGTACTGTTGGTGCTCGGGTACAACTGGCACTTGTTGAAAGCGTCGACCAGGTCTAACTTTGAGAACATCTGACTCCCAGCAATCATCTGGGAGAAGCTCGCCATTAGCGGAATGGGATAGGGATCCATTTCAGTTATGGCGTTTAAATGGGGATAGTCCACACAGGGGCGGAGCTCGCCATTGGCCTTGGGGACTAGGAGGATGGGAGACACCACTGTGAGACTTTGAGGGCACAATCATCCCTTGCTCCAACATATCCTTCACATAATGGTCTAGGGCTTCCTTCACTCTGGGGTCCAGGGGATACACTGGGCTTCCTTTTGGGAGCTCAGCATCCCCTTTGAACTTGAACAAGAATGCAAAGGGGCCCTGTGGAGCGCAGGTGGCAGCGACGCTCTTCTGGAACAGGTTTTTGAAGTCTCTGAATTCCTCTGGTATCTTTTCCCTCTCCGTCCCTAGGTGCACAGAGTTCACGCCAGGCCTGAATCTGCCTGAGGTAAAGAATTCTAACGTTATAGGCTCTTGATCTTTGAGGTGAAGCATCACTTGGCCCTCCTCCAGATTAAAATGTGGGGAGTTCTTGTGCCACCATTTCATGCCCAGAACGATGGGGTGGGGCGGGTTCTGGATAGCGCAAAAGTCTTCCCAGAAGTGGTGGAGTCCCTGTTGAAGCTTGATCCTTGGATCAGTCTCCCAGCATTCTGACGACTTGGAGGTGTCTTCAAGGGTCACAGTACCCTTTTCTCACATTTGTACTTCAAATTTCTTAGCTAACTCTTGGTCCAGGTAGTTTTCTTCAGCTCCATTGTCCATTAACGCTTAAAGTTTTTCTAACTTGACCCATTCCCTTTCTTCATTCGCTTCAAAGTAAACGGAATAAACATGTGGTAGAAACCTTTCTTTTATTGATCGAAGAAATGTGAGAGGGGGTCGGGAAAAGGTTGTAGGTGGGGCCATCTGAGCCGCTGGAAGCTGTGGGTGCAGGAGCTACAGAGAATGGGGCAGTTTCACCGGAGCCCCCTGCTCTTGTTGCCCCATATGACTTGAGTTGGGCTCTGACTCCGCGCGTCACCTGTGGAATCTACTGTGGTTCCCAGACACAGGGGCCCTGGCTTGGGCCAAGGCTAGCTGGTTCTCTACCTGAGAAGCAACAGTGACCTCATCCTCCAAGGTTGCCCCCAAGCAGGTAGCGGCAATAGCTGTGAGGATGTTTGGACGAAGGTTCTGTCTAAACATCCGTGCGAGCTGAAAAGAGACAGTTTTGTGGCTTTGGCTAGGGGCTGGAACAGCCGAGCATAAACCTTAACGGCCATTCTCCCTTGGCTGAGGGCCAAGAGCGCTGATCAGGCGGTATCCTGAAAGTCGTTTGAGTGGCGGCTCTTTCCACCTAGTGGAGGCAGACCTCCAGAAAAGCTGGAAGGGCCAGCTGTGTTTCCAAGAGGTCAGTAAGCCAGATGGACAGGTTCTTCAGCGGGTCCGCTATCACCTGGGCAATCTGTAGGGGTGCATCCATTGTACCCCCAGTGGCCGCTGTGAGGCAGACATATAATCTAAGATGAGAGAAGGTTCTGTGCATTACACTCAACTCCTCCAGGGTCAGTGCTTTTTTAAACTCAGACGTGAAATCAACATGTTGGACATAAGCAACGGAATTCCCTCGGGATGTGAGGAGGCGAGCAGCTTCCCTCAGCAGGAACAGGATGGAAAAGATAACCATCAGGAGAGTGGTAGTGTGCTCATACAAAGCGGGTAGGGCTCTCTTGTATGGTCTTCCAATCCCATCCCATAAAAGGGAGATGAGATTAAATGAACTTCGTCTAATGTGATGAACGGGGTCTTTCCACATTTCCACAAAACAGTTGGGCAAGAGGGCCCATGTGAGGGCTCACAAACATGAGAGGGCTGCAGTGGTTAGGTCCTTTGTTCGTTGGCTTGATGAGCTATTAAGGTATCCTTGGAACACGGTGAGGATGATGCTCACACTGAGGAGGACAGTCTGTCCCCTAGAGAGAGCATACAGAGAGGCGACTGCTTTGTTAAAATCCAAGGAATGGTCCATTTTTTTACTCAAATTCCTTGGTTTTACTTTAAAATCTTAATAAATGATTTCAAAATTTCAGAAAATAATTCGATTTTTGAGGTTTTATTTTTATTTATTAGAAGACGAAGTTGTCCTAAATACCTTCGCTTGGTTGTTTTTATATTATGGAATGGGAGATATGGGGAAATTGGTTCCCACGGATTCTGCAGGTGGCAGGCTATTTGTGGGCCTAATTTTGAGAATCTTGGCCTCCAATATTCCCATCTAGGTCTATTCTAGACCATTTGTTGGGCACCCATGGCGTTACAGAAACTTTTCTGTATATACTTTTGTTCTTCAGGGACAAATCAGAGCTCAGCATTCTCATGTTAACCTTATTGCAAAAATTTTCACTTTTGGGATAATTTGGCCTGGCAGCCCCTGATTCGCTGGGCTGCCCTTCGCCATGGCTCTTGATATTCTCATTGAGCAGCAGATTTAGCTTGGCAGCTCCTGATTTACTGAGCTTCCTGATGCCATGATTCTTGAAATTTCCACTTTTGGCATAATTTGGCTTGGCAGCCCCTAATCTGCTGGGCTGCTCTTTGCTGTTGCCATTCTCATCATTTAGCTCATTGGATTTTGGTTTGTTGGCCTTTGATTGGCCCAGTCACCATTTTCGCTGAACTTTTCCACCTTTGCTCCAAGGTTTATCAATTTTTTGGCATCTGATTTTTCAGAATGCCATTTTTGAGGGTCGCGCCCTTGAGCCCTAGACTTTTATTTATATTATCTAAGTTACTAATAGCCCCAAACCCCCCTAAGGTGGAGATTGGGGCTAAGTGGTGGTCAGGCAGCGCCTTGACCGTCACATACATGTTCTGATGGCCAAAGGTAATGCAGCCATTACGCCCTCACCTTCTTATACAACTTCCCATTCTCCACTTTTGTGTTATGGGAGTGCTGGGCTAACGTCTTCTGAATGGGCTCATCCTCATCCTCCCATTCATTATGGGTCATTAAGAGGTCATGTAACTTCTCAGGCTCACTATTAACTAATTGTAGGACTGGTAGCCAAGTTGACCCATCAACATTCATATGATGGGTCCCAGCACGGGATTAATATTCATATTGTAATGTTGGAGCTTTAGAGCCCAGCGACTAACCAGCCAGTAGGATCCTTGTATTCTGTAACCAGTTCAACGTAGTGTGGTCTGTTACTACAATGAAGGTGGTCCCATATAAGGAAGGATGGTAGCGTTTTAGAGCTAACAAAACAGCAAGGCACTCCTTCTATGTTACGCTGTATTTGCATTCTGCTTTTAAAGGTATTTTACTAAAAATAAGACTCCATATGATCAACACCGTTTTCATCCAATTGGGCTAAGATGGCCCCAACGGCGTAGTCTAAGGCGTCAGTAAACAAGATTAACGGTTTATTAAATCTGGTTGCCGTAGGATAGGACATTGTTGTAGCAGTTGCGTCAGCGTCTCTTAAGTGGCCTTTTGTTCAGTACCTCAATAAAAAGAGGATTCTTGGTTAATAGATGGATAAGGGGCTCTCTGAGTTGGGTGAACTTATGGATACACTGATGGTAATACCCCATCATCGTTAAAAAACATGAATATCCCATAGATTTTTAGGGGGAAAACTTTAGAGATTGCTTTAACCTTGTCCTGTATGGGTTGAATTCCTTCTTGGGAAATGTAGTGGCATATGAAATCATAATTCCTTTCGAAGAAGATACACTTAGAGGAAACCTGTACTGGCTAAAAAAATATCTCGGTGTGTTATATTTGTCACAAGGTCAATCCACCTCAATTACAGAAGGTACGCTTTGAGGATTTCAACTTAATATTAGACTTACACAACCATTGAAAAACCTCCTTCAAGTAATCAAAATGTTCATTAAAGGTTTATGAGAACACTGTGATGTCATCAAGATAGATGATGAAACAAGTTAATTTGGTCCTGAAAGATATGATCCATTGCATACTGGAAAGAGGCAGGTGCATTGCACAACTATTGAGATAATTTGTGGGTTGGAAGAGACCCTCACTACAGATAAGGGCGCATTTCTCCTGATCCTGAGGAGAAAGGTCTATTTTCCAATAGCCACAAGCCAAGTCCATCGCAGAGAAGAACTTCGATCCAGAGAGTTGTGATAGGGGTCATCTATGCGGTGGATAGGATAGCTATCCTTTTTATGAGGTTATTTAATTTGCGGTAGTCCATGGCTATCTGATGACCTCTGTTTTTCTTTTTAATTAGCGAAAGGGGGAAGACCAAGGGCTTTGTGATGGTACTAGTAACCCACGTTTAGTAGCTGCTGGAGCTCCGTACTCATTTTCTGTTCCTCCACCTTTGACTTGTGATAAAATTTGGACCTAACAGGGCGGTCATCTCCCACATCTATGGTGTGGCACCAGCCCTTCATGTAGCCATAGTCATTATCAGTTTTGAAGAATATATCGCTATAGTCGCCTAATAATGTATGAACTTTTTCCAGCTCATCTGGGGTCAATTCATCCGAAATATGGACGTGGGGCAAGGTACATATTAAATTATCCATTGGCAAACTCAAATCCTTCATTGAGCCAATTGAGTGAATTTATTCAATGTCCTCCACAGGAATTAAAAACCCTCTGCCAATCTCCTGGTGTTTTTAAGATAATGTCCTTGCCGGTGAGGTTTCATAGCAGAATAGTAATAGGCCTCTGGTAGGCTGGGTCTATTATACAAGGTAATATCTGAGGCTCTAAAGGCTAACGCCCTCATGACTTATGAGTTGCACAAACAGTGGTGTGGGATTTGGAGCGTGATTTTTGTGTCAACCACTCGTTGTTCACCAGGCTTAATTAAGACCTCATCTGATGAATAGAAAGGGATACCATCCCATACATCCACTGAATCGGGCAATTTCTTTGTGTTGCGCCCAGAGGTGCTATAATGTAAAGTCATAGCTGAAGAGGGATATTCAACCATTCAAGAGTATTCGTTCTTGCTGGGCTCTTTATTGGATAAAACTAAAGGGATTTCATAGTTGAGTAATGAGAGATAACTTTGCTTCATGTTGATTATCCCTTCTACCCAATTATACATGGGTACCTATGAGCATATCGTTGCGTTGTTGTCCAAGGCCACTGCACTGGACAATAAAATGAGCTTCAAAATTTAGATGGTAATAAAAGAATATGCCCAATGACACGTGTGTTATTAGGGCCAGTGGTTTCAAACTCTTGATTGTACTCCAAGTCATGCGCCAGATTTTTCTTATTTATGGCTTAGTAGAGATCACATTAACTGGGAGCTAGTATCCAGGATGGCCATCACCCGGACTTTTTGAATAACCACTTCAACCATAGAGAATGTTCCTCCAATGTTAGGTGACAAAGCTAAGACCTCCTTAAGCCTGAAGGTGGAGGTTATTTTTATATCAGTTTCAGGGTATTTATCCAAGATGGATTTCATGGGATGGACCCGCTGAAAAGGTCAAATCAAACCAGCTAAGAATTCATCACCATCTCTATCAGTTTCAATTATTTTTGGGCACCCTTTAATTTGGTTGGGGTACTTTCTCTCAGGCATGGTGGTTGCGTCTACTCCTTCAGCGTTTAATTGATCAGGAACCTCCACTTCTGCAGGAGCTCCCAATAAGTAGTAGCCAACATCATCATAACCCCCTCAGATTCATCCCTAAGGGTATTTTCAACCACTGGCAAAGCCGCAATTGAAGTAGGGGAGATGGCCACATGAGGTTGGGTAGCCTTAGGGCGTGCAACTACCAGCTTGACTTGAAGGGATGGCATAGAAGCTTTGGTGAGCAGGTGCAGAAGCATGGTAGTAACTGCATGATAGGTTTTAGCCCTACTGGAGGAAAGGAAATCAGTTTTAGGTCGCACTAAGAGAGCAGGTTTCCCAGGGAGGATAGGCACCGGTGAGCTCACCCACAACTGTTTTACAGGAGAAAACTCCTCAGTGGTTAGAACGGAAGGTTTCCCCTAAGCTTTATTGGGTGTTGCACATAAATGAAGTTGGCCACATCTAACAAAGCCTCTTTGAAGTATCAAATGGATTTAAAGTAGCATTTCACTGAGATAATATGCCTATATAGAGAGAGCTGAGAAGCTAACCCAGTTAACAGGGCGTCGATAACTTCATCAAGGGTGAGCGTTTTAGAGGTCTAAAACCTTTGTGCAGTGAGGTAAAATTGTCTACCAAAGGCAATATGCGGTTCACCCTCATACATGCTAAGGCCCATAAAGGCCTGTTTTTCCCTGTTTAGACTCTGCTTTGATCTGAATTCAGCCTAAAGAGCCTTTTTACAAATTTTCCCAGGTGTGCAAAGGATCCATGTAAGGAACTATTATCTCTTGCGCTAGGCGGCTTAAACAAGTAAGGATATGTTGAACCTTTTTTCTTGTCTGTTGCCCCATACATGGCAGCTTCATAAACGTACATAAAAGTCGCAATGCTCCCTTCTCCAGGAATGTACTTGTATTTAAAACGTGTTTTAGTGGGCGTTGCTTAAGTTCTTTAAGACCAGATAGAGCGCTTGCTATTTGCTTTTCCAGAGAAATTAAACGTGATTCAATGTGAAGAGAAATAGTGGAGGGTTACTCACGTTGAAAGCCTCCATTTTTGACAATTTTTGCAATGTAGAGGTGTTCCTTGTAGTGAGCACCATTTTATAGTTTCCATCTGAGTTTTGTTCGCTGGTGCTTACGTTGCTGCATTCCACAAAGGTTTATTTAACATTAAAAATAAAACATTAAATTTTTTGTTTTTATGAATTTTTATAAATAGCGTGGGAAAAGAAAGGAAAGCAATCTCTCTCTATATCCAACCAATAAGTATTTAAACTGAATCAATGGTCGCAAGGAGTAAAAATAAGTTAAAAATGGCTTGTTGCAGTCTGAATAAGGAAATATGAGCATTCAGACTAATGAAGCTCTTAGATCTCGCTTCATTTAGGCTGAACAATCGATGTGGTATCATTTTTGGGGCAAGACGTAAACGTGGGGTAATGACTTAATATATTTTAGTTTATCCCCATTTGAGAAAAATATTGCACCCTGTGGGACCTGTTGGAAAATTGACTTTGGGCTCTGCTGGTTAACAGGCTAACCAGTATGAAGACTATTCAGCCCTTGCCATTTTTCCTTAGGCGTCAGGGCTAGCTGCACCAGCTAACCCCTTGGAATGTCACCCTTGCCATTTTGGGGATCCCCTTTAACCTAAACTACAACCAACGAAATAAATATAAACTTATAACAAAAAGGTAGATTAGGCAAAGGGAGATATTTATTAAAAGAGAAGCGCAGTTTAATGCTATTTACAAAAGGGATACTGCGCCCATCGCCGACCTATCAGCTCTTCCACTTGTTCTTCCAGCCAACCACTTCTCATCTTCTTCTTCTTTATTTACATTATCTCTTCCCTGACGTTGACCCTCTCAATCCATCCTTCCCGATGTCCAAATTAGTTTTGGTTCATCCTTAGCCTTAAGTCGCCAGTGAGCCATATAAATAAATAACCTAAATAAATGTTGAATTTAGTTTTGACCTTTGAATTGATAATAATGTGCCAGAAAAAACTTTGGTCACTCACTTTGACTCAGAATATCTTGGCATCTCGCTGACATCTATTCTCATCAAATCTTGATAATAAATAAGGTACCAGAAACAACCTTGACTGCCTTGACTCATAATTGTAGGATCCACTGCCATCGGATAATCAGGCAGCGAACATCTGAAGCAATACATCAGATTTTCACCAGAAATTCCACAATGGACCATGAATGGCCGTTGGTATCAACCACTGATTTTGCTGACTTGATTGGATCATCCTCAGCTATTAGTTGCTGGTGAATCTTCTACTAATTTGGGGCCACCAATTGGCCCCACTTGAACCTAAGTACCAAAGTCAGCGGAATACTAATTTTAGCTCACCCCAAATTGGGGAGCAACCAACTAGCAATCAAACTAAATACCACGAAATTCATTCAATAAACCATTCCGCCGGGATTGGACATATCATTCCAAATAATGCTAAATCATCAGAGGATTCCATCTGGTTAAAATCATGACATGACCCCTGCCACACCTATAAAAGGGGTGGCCTCTATGTCAGTGCTTGAAGGGACCTGGTTGTATCTGGGGGAGTACCATCCAATGGTCATACCAGGGTCTGCCACATGGTTGGAGTAATCTGACTACTCAATTTTGTATTTATTGCCTGTGTAGCATTAAAATGGTATTACCTTAATTTGTGGGGTTCCACCGAGAATTGGGCAGGGTCTTTTGGCCAATATCATCGTTAGTAATACTTAAATCACTTGCATTAGTATTGATAACTTGCAAATGGCCGGCATTTACACTTTTCAACTGATTTGACCCTACACATTCTTATTTTGCAGCTGGGGAGGGCAACTTTTTGACAGGGTTTAAAGCTATATTATGACCAGGTAAATCCAGTCAATATGCAGGCCGCAGGGCCACAATACAATTTTCATGGGGGTTCATTATGGAAAATTGAACTTTAAATTTTTAGGTTTGAGCATAGGAAGATTTTTAATGAAATTTAAAGGTAGAAGAGATGACCGTCAATTTTCTCAGTGCGTTATGACTGTTTAAATAGACAATCAATTTGAGGAATACCTTGGGAAAATGTGGGATTGGGGCCCTAGAGATTCGTCCAAGCCGTGAGAAATGTGGGCGATGGGGGAAGGAATTATCTTGAACTGACTTTAAAAAAAGTCTTGGCAGTCTGAGTCACTGTCAGTTCATCCACAGATGCCCAAACTGCGGATTTTCTGTGATTCTGCCGACTGGACTGATGGAATCTCACCTGGTGGGCAATGGGAACTTCCCAAGGCCACCCCACTTAGGGGCAGTCCAATAGGATGGTAATGGGTTTGGGGCACCTAACCTACCCGCACCTGGCTGCACTGGTGTTTATTTGACCAAGTGCAAAATATTACACAAAGATTTTAGGGTCCAGGGTTGCTTTTTTAAAAGTTAGATATATTTCCCAATGGCCTGAAGCCATCAGTGAGCTTTGCAAAGATCTGACATTAGATGCTATGTTTGCTGAAAGTATGCACCCATCAGGAGGTGTTGCCAAGGTTTTAGGGCTCTTAGAATTTGATGCCAAAGGCTTATTGCCCTTGAATTTGTTTTGAACTTATCATCCCAAGAGAATGGCGGCTTCCCTATAACTCAGCACAAATTTCCTTGATTTTCCCTACTAATATGGCCAAAATATATACTGGGATGGGTGGCGGAGACCTTAAATGGTAAGCTGTTACCCAACTCTTGTCCACCACATGGGCAAGGTCGCTCTGGGAGACGAGAGGGGCAGCTTGCCTTCTAGGCCCCTTTTTTGATGGGAATGGGAAAGTTACCTGGTCTAAACGGAGGGGGCGCTCCCCCAGACTTACACTGGCTCCTTGAGCCACCTTTAGCATTTGTTGTTCAAATGCACTAATTTGAGCTATGTTGTTTTCACCAGAAGATGGTCCACTAGTCAAGCGCAATTTTCTCCTTCTTCTTGATAGAGTTGCGGTTGCTGGGATTTTTCACGTGAAGTTATGTCTTCACCAGGTAGCCTTGGAAGGAACCTTGCAGGGAGCACCATTATTGAGTTTTTTATAATAATTTGAAGGATGATTCCTTTGAAGGCTACATAATTAATAGTCTTTATAGCTCCAGTGGTATCTACTTGTAATTTTATGACTCTAGGATTATCTATTGACTTAATAGACTTTTGATGGCAAAACTATGTTATTTTGAACAGTCAAAAACTCTAGTAAAAACTAGACAAAAACGCAGATACAAATGAGAATAATCTTTAGTTAATATCTGGGGGTATTTATAATTTTTAAAGTCTGATATCAAGTAAGATATGACGGTTTCTGGATTGATATAGCGTAATGTGGAGGACTCCAGTATACATGATCTTTCCTGATATTTAAGCAGATTCAGACAATTTCAAATGGCAAGATCTTTATTTGCGGTTTATAAAGATTCAAAAGGGATATATGATTTTAGTTGCCTACCATGGAGTTCAAGAGGCTCAAATTTTAGCCTCCACTGTAGTAAAACTTTATTGAGCGAATTACAATTTATCTGGCATTCAGGCTTCATCCAAACATGAACAAATATTATCATTCCCAACAGTAGGCTAATGATGACTGTCATTTAACCACGATTGTAATATAGTAAATATCAAACTTAAAATTGAGGCTTTAGGGTCTGGCATTTGAGGCATATCATATTTTTGAGATTACAAGTGTAAAAACTATTATTACTTTTCACAACAACCCATTAAAACGTCCATGAAGGGTGGCTTTGCGGTTTTTGATACTAGTGAGGACTTTACTTTTCATATTTTGAATTAATACTCCAATAGTCCACCATACACTTAAATGCCAAACCAGTTGAGTGGAAGAGTAGCTTTTAAAGGGGATGACTGATTTATAACTTAAAGTTTAATTATTCTTATCTATCCATTATCAACGATAATTTCTTGTAGGATGACTTCAGTTTTGTAACAATTGTTTTTAGCTCTACTTATATATCTATATTTACTTATAATAAGTCTATAGTTAAATCATTGGTAAGACTGGAAACTTTTACCAAATAGTAAGCTACAAATTTAATAATCTGAGGGGTGGTTGACCTGTGGTTAAAATAACTTTTTAGGATCTTATCAATGGCGCGCAGTACTATCTAGCAACAAGTTGTATATATGGGACTGAGAAAATCACCATGCTTAAAACTGCGTTGAGAATAATCAGATCTTTTACAAAACCCAGGCCAATAACAGCCCTTATTGCTGACTTTGTCTGTAAAATTTTCAGCTGCAGTCATCAATTTTGAAAGAACCTTGATTCCCTTTATATCCTAAAGAGTTACTAAACGAATTTTGAGACTAACCCAGTTAGAAGATCTAAGGCATACTATGAATGCTTGTTGGGTAGATGTTGCTCCTCCCTGTCTAATTTCACCTCACACCCAACTTCCAAATTCAAAAACTTTACTATTTCTGAAACAGCAGAATGTTATCAAAAAATCAAGAAGTTTTTCTTTGAACCTAAAGATATTTTCTAAAGCTTGCGACGCCAACATCAAATTTTACCCCCAAACAGAGGACTTTCCTAGGTGCACCCTCAATTAAAATTTATAAAAGGCAACTCTGGTAATAATAGCACATAAATAGAATTATGAATAATGTTAAAGTTGTTTGTAATTTAAACAATAATGATTACTCAGGTTGACAAGTTAGGACGGATTCCAAGTGGAACCTTATGTTCAAAACTAGGTCAACTCTTACAAAATAAATTATCCAAATGAGTTCTCTTGTTGATGCAATGTCAAAACATGTCATTTAATCCCCATTCAAGTTCTTCAAGACTATCTCTTGTTCCAAAATTTAACAATGCAATAGTCTGAGCCCACATTCTCCCCTTCCCAACCCTAAAACCCAGCACACATGATAAATGTTATAATGTTGGGGCATTTTTCCTATTTCTATTGAGTCCCCTATATTAAAACTTACAGTCTTTGAGTTATAAATATCTTAGACTCGGTTCCTTGTTAGTATAATAATTTAAGGGCATGCAAGGATCTCAATTGTTGATTTATTCGAGGTACACCAACCAGGGGATGGACAGTACTGAACACAACACTCAAAACGATAAAACAAGACTACTAACCAGGTGGGAAGCAGAAACTGCTAACCCACCATGGCAGAGGGTGAGGAGGGGTCGAGGGGTTGGTTTTCAGAAAGACCCACCTCGATCAAGGGATGTTGGTTACAGTATCGGATCAGAGCAGAGAGCCAGGGCATTGGGGCATCCGCATAGTGGGGGTTGAGGTCAGCGTAGTAGGATTTTTCCAAACCCGCATCAAGATAATGATGGGAAAGTGTTTCAACAAAAGCTGCAAGGAGAACTTCAGCTTCTATGCGGGCTTCAGGAAGTTGGGTGAAAAGGGAGATACTGTGGCGGGTGATTTTGGCTGAGGGGTTGAATGAAGCAAGCGTTGCGACATTCATAACAGCAACTTCAGCATCATAGAATAGTTTTGAGATGTCACTTCAGGGAGATTCAGGGAAGTCGGGGGGAAGAAGAGGGTGGGCAGGCCATGCTGGAGCTGAGCCACTGACTGGGCCACCGCGGTGCATAGTTTCGGGCACTGAGGAGAGGCCACTGCAGCTAAGGCGAGCTGGTGGTCACTTTGGAAGGGGGCTGTATTGGGCAGAGGAGCAAAATGGCGAGGGGTAGGGGTTTCATCGAAGTCAGGAAGGAAAAATTCTGCCTGACCATAATTGCCTTGGCAGAGATGTTGACCTGTATGCTTACTAATGAGTATATTACCTTATCGTCAGTCTCAGCCAATAGATCCCATGGATTTTGGTTCACTGGAATAGTGGCGTTCAAATTTGGGTGGGTGGGATTGGGCGAATGGGCGGCTGCTTGGATGCCAATGGTGGTCCAAGCATTGCTCTGATTGGATGGGGTAGATTTAGGTTGGAGAGTGAGGCTGGAGGTTTTGAGGGGGGCTGATTTTCTATGTGGGCCCACTGAACGAGATTGGAGGGTGGGAGGGGGCGGCAAAGCGCCCCATACTGAACCTCCAGAGGGGGGCTCAGAAGCTGCAGCAGCGGACTTGGCCTGAGGGCACGCTTTTTTTGCATGGTCAAGGCCAAAGCAGAGGGAACAAATCTGCCTACCATTATTGACCGGAGCCCAAAAGAAATGATCAGGCGCTGCAGCCACACTAGCGCGGGGTGGGATTTGTTGGGCTATGGTAGGGTGGTGTGGTATGATGGTGGCTGTTGCACGAGGAGTGGCAAGGCGCTCTGCACCAGATGGAATGGCAAAGATGAGGTGGGCTGAGTGCCATAAGCCATGAGCCCTGCGACCAACTGGTCATACAAAACCTGGGTTGGAAGGTGGGATGGGAGATCTGCAAAGGATACCACCAGCGTGGTGTCTGAAGGGAGGCTAGTACGTGTTGTGGGAATGGGTTTTTTTTATAAATTAGAGGAGTTTGTGCTGCCGCTTCAGCATCCTCCTCAGATTGGAAACCAACGTAAAATTAGCCCTTAAAAGGGCGGAAGTCTATAAAGCCAGCTGACGCAAAGGCCGCAGTGGCTAGGTCAATAATTGCCTTATTGGCATATGGGAACAAACGCCCATAGTCCACTCTGAGGCAATAGCGAATGGCAGAGCGAGGGAGGGTGAGAGGATGGGGGCGAGAAGGGTGGACAAGCGCCAGGTGGAGCGCTAAGTCCCATGGGGGGACAAAACGGTTGGAAGCAGTGGGCGGGCTGTTTGAGCCCAGCTTGAACGCGCTTGCCCGCGGGGCGGAAAACGCTAGGTGGGGGTGCACTGCTGCCCCAACTGGGGTGTCAGGCGGCGGAGCCAAGGACATCAAAGAATAGGTTTGGGCAGATGGCTGTGGATAAATAAAACTTAAATTTAAAATAGCTCAAAATTGACTTCGTGCAGTAAAAGAAAGTAAGATCAAGGATCTCAATTGTTAAGACCAATTAAAGAGATACCTATTGTTGGAACTTGCACCTAAGATAAGTATGAATTGAATAAAGTCAAACTTAAATTTCCTCCACCTACCAATGATTTGATTTCTGACTCTAACTTGAAAGACATCAGCCCCTTAATCATCCAATGGAAAAATAAGAACCCAGATGCCATTAAAACTAACGCTACAAAGAAGCCACCCTAACACTTCCAGAAGACTACCATGACACAAAGGAAGACGTCTCGTCATGTGCCTCTTCCTGAAGTTCAAGGAGAGCCCAATTTTCAGTCCACAATGAAACATCCCATGTGTGACAAACCCTATTTCCCAATAAGTAACTCAAGGTTCAAATAAATGTTATATTGTTTTTCTTTAATAGAATTTTTTAATAAACTTCATATATTTTATTCTACTCAGGTATCTAAGAAACCTTGGTCATCCTGGTTGTTCTGGACCTTTGATGTATTTTATTAAAATCTACACTCAACTCTGAGCAGTAAAGCCAGCCCCTTTGCCCGTCACTGCCATTTACACAACCAACAGAAAACTGGCACTCCCTTCCCAGGTCTTCCTAGTTGCCACTAAAGATTGAGGACATAAAAAGAAGTTGGAAAATAATCCTGAATAAGCAACCTCCCAAGGTAACAGGATTATAAGCTTTATCTTTTGGATCTGTAATGCTTGATTTGAAGTAGACACTCCTTTCCTAGATACTCTTGAACTTATAGCTGATGCCATAATTTTAACTATATGGTATCCTCCAATGAATAATCGTTATGTGATAGAAAATGGCCAAGCCCGGTGGAATGGCTCATTGACTGAATTCGTGGTGTTTGCTATGATTGCTGGTTAGTTGTTCCCCAATTGGGTTGAGCCAAATATAGTATACTGCCAAGTTTGGAACTAGGTTCAAGTGGGGCCAATTAATGGCCCCAGTTTAGTATAAGGATCACCAGTGGCTAATAGCTGATGATGATCCAATTAGTATCAGTCAGCGGAATCAGTGTTTGACGCCAACTGCCATTTGTGGACTGTTGTGGTAATTTCAAGCAGAAAGCTGAGATATTCACTTATTTTTCCATCTATTATATTTGCTGCCTGTTGTATTAATTCAATGTCATCAGATCTGACAATTATGAAAATTGATGTGGCTGAGGTTGTTTCTGGCTCCTCATTTATTATAATCAATTATCACCTGATTAAGGAGATTTCTAATAAATTGGCTGAAAGGAGTTGAGACAAGATTTCAGTGAGATGCCAAGATATTCCGAGTCAAACCCAAGCAGTCAAAGATGTTTCCAGCGCAATATTATCAACTTGAAGGTTAGCTCTAAATTAGATGTTTATCTATATTAATCAATTATATGGCTTACTGGCGACTTAAGGCCGAGGATGATTTGAATTTAATAATTCAGACATCAGGAAATACAGGGTGAGAGGGTCAACGCCAGGGAAGTGAATAGCACAGCAGAAGGCTGAGATGAGTGGTTGGCTTGAAAAACCGGTGGAAGAGCTGATAGGTCAGCGGTGGGCGCAGAAGTCCTTTTGTATATAGTATAGATACCTGGTGCTTCCCTTTCAATAAATATCTCCCTATTCCTATCTACCTTTTGCTAATAAGTTTATATCTATTTCATTGGTTAGGGATTAGGCTGGAGGATCCACGAATTGTGCAGGTGACATGCCAAAGGGTCAGTCGGTACTGCTGTCCCCATGCCTAAGGTAAAATGGCAAGGGCCAACCAGTTTTCATACTTGTTAGCCTGCTAACTAGAAGAGTCCATAGTTGATTTTCTGACAGTTGAGTACAGAGGTGAAGTGCTCTTGTAGGCTAAAGTGAATATTTATTAAGAATTGCCAACCTCAGCATGATTGTACAACTTCATGATAATATTTTTGTGCATGAAGGGCTTTCCAGACAGTCAGAGCATCAGCCTTTCCCACCACTATGAAATGAACTATACTTAACTCCTAGTTTGCCTAGCACCAAAATGGGAACCATAACAGATCAATACCTTCGCAACTTCATCCAACCAGCCATCTATCACAATATGAAATTTCAAGACTTCATCACCAAGTTTTACTGCGTCAATTAGCTCTAATTCAATTCTTTCACTCATCCATCTAATATTTTACCAATATGCCTCCTTATTCTTACAAGAGAATTTTCTGCTTCTCTCAAAAATTTGATGCTTGATCAACAAAATATATGCCAGATTACTTTTGTTAAATGTAAGAGCCTTTGCGTATATACAGTTTCAACTCACACCCAAGTGAACGTGGCAATATCTGAAGCTCACCTTCAGGTCATACTAACTATTAGATTGCTTTTGGATTGTATCTTCAGCCCTAAAGAACAGTATGGATGATGTATTACTCGATTTCAGAAGCCTTACTGAAAGACTGTCCTGGTGCTCAAGGCCCTGTTGGCCCTGAGGGGCCCCCTGGCTAATAAGGCTCTCCTGGACAAGGAAATCCTCTGGGATCCATGGGCCTCAAGGGTATAGTGGGCCTATAGGGGGCCCCAGGATTGACCGGGCTCCCTAAGCCTCCAAGGGATATAAGGCCCCTGGACCTCCAGGGTCACCTAAGGGACGTCAGCCTTCCTGAGACACCTGGATGAAAGGATTACTTGGATGGAAAGGTGAAGCTGGGCCCCCTGTGTCCCCTAGACCTACCATGACAAACCTTTGGATGACGCTTCTTGATATCAATTGAAAAAACCCAGAATCATGTCACCCAACTCAAATCCAATGTTGTAGCTATTGCTCATGGCTGTAGTATAACATTGAAGATCGATCTCTTGACCCAAATATACCCTGGAAGCCTTAGCTGATGGGCTCATGAATGTCAGTAGTATCTCCAAATTGCATGGTATACAATTAGAACATAATGATGACCGGCTCATCCAATATACCATCCAAGTTGAGGCCATTGAGGCGGAACAAGTTTCCATTAAGACCACCATGGAATCCCAGAAGCTAAAATTTTAAGGGCTCAAGGAGCAACAGATCCATAATACCACTGCTACTACATTAATAGCTCAGTATACAAATCTGCAGATCAATTTCAAATATTTAGAGATTAGCTTGACCAAAAGCAACCCACTGAATATAATGATACTGAGTCCTCATTTTTGGCTCCTCATTCATCAACTGGTAAAAGTTTTCTCTACATCTTTTTCTATTATAATTAAGACTACGTTGAATGAAAAGTTTATCCACAGTGAAGTAAGTTTTCTTTGTTCCTATATGTAAACAAAGTGCTATGGAAGAGGCTGCCAATCAATAGAAAGTTAAGCATTTATCTACCTTCTTAAGCTGATCTTCCAAGAAATCATAGTCCTTCACCTGAAGAATAGTCAAACCTAGAACCCAATCTGGAAAGCCTTGATAAAGGGGTTTGGAAGCAATCAGATCCTCTTCTTGTAGAAGTAAGCCTTCATGAGTATTTACATTAAGATTGGGGAATTATCAACAAAGTCCACCAATTGATTATACTATGAGGCATATACCTTGATTGCCTGCGAGCATATGACTCTAAACGACGGTTTGCTGATTTCATTTACGCCTTAGCATCTATCCCTGACTTGCAAGTATATCAGTGCCATAAAGAGACACTAATAAGCATCCTTGACATCAAAGAGGCTCTTTTCAAAATCCACGCTAGTCTACTCCAGAAGGCCTCCAAGCCCAGATCTCTCATAGACGACGCCCCCAGGTCAAAGCTCTTAAAAAGAAGGGAGTAATAAGAAGAATTCCAATGCACTTACTGTAGAAGACGCTGTATAATCCTAAAGAATGTTACAAGAGAATCACTGATGAGGGGGGAAAAGCCCCGTCAACATGAAGGGAAAGGCTTTCTATATCGACAACCACCCTACGTTTTAATCATATACTTCTCAAGCTATTAGTTCTGCTGCCTCTTCTTCTACAAATACCATCAATATGTCTACTAAAAATAAAGACAGTGATTTGGGTTACTCTTGTTCCCTCTTTATTCTACTGACTTCTTTCTATACCCTTAAGCCTCAGTTTGGGGACTAAGTTACTAAGGGAAAATCCAATTGTGAAAACTCAAAGTTCAAGCCAATTTTGACACTGTATCACAGTGAATGTTACATCTTATCAACTGGTCAATCAAATTAAGGTTGTTCCTGAACTCCAACATAATGTTGAGTATAGGATGGCAGGCCCCATTACACTAGATCACTTGACGCCTATTTTGACTTACCCATGTGTTTTAAAAAGCTTACTATAAAGGCCCTGATGATGTTCTTGAGAATCAGAACTCTAATAAATTCTAGGGATGCAATTTCTGAAAGAGTACTCCGGTATTGTTAGCCTATCTAAATCCTATTTATCTACAATTGGGCGCTAAGTACCGCTTATCTTCCAAACGCCCATAAACAATAAGAAATTCCAATAAAAGGATCTGCCTTATAGAAGTTTACTGAACTTTATACAAATTAATTATCATGTGGTTAGCCTCCAAAGATGCCTCCTCAATCCGTTGAAGCTCAGGAAGAAATGTCCTTATATGATACTTCTAAAATTATAGTCTAAGATCAGAGCAACTTATACTAGATACTTAAAAACAAAGTACATATTTCCCCCAGTCATTAAATTGAAGTTTGAAGGGTAGATAATCCTTCTTTCAAGGATATATTGCCCCGCCCGGCAAAATGAATCCAGACTATTCAGAGACCAAATCAATTTTGTTAGGTAATCTGATTTTTCTTTCTTGCGTCCTAGTGAAAGAGGACCCTATAGCTTATATTTTCCTGTTTCCTGTTGATAAATTACATAGTTTACATGGATTTGGTACACTCCAATATTTTGGACTCAAGGATCATCCTACTATAGCCACCATCAAACATAATTCAGCTTATATCACACCAAGACCCTATGAGAGGCCGCTAAGCAACTATTAGCCAAGTATTTCAATATTTTTTCTTCTATGCCTTACAATTTTATAAAAAATGTCTTGAATGACTCATCAGATAGGTACTGGAGATGCCTCGCTGATACAGACCAAGCTTAAAAATTCTAAAATGGAATAAGCTTAAGCAAATGTTGAATTAAAATAACTTTTGGTGGCTGATCTATTAAAACCTTCACAAATCCCTTAGTCTTCGACTCTACTGTTATTGAAAAAGATGGGACCCACCACGTGGTGTTGGATTTTTTCAAACAGACTTAATCACCCAAAATAACAGCTATCCCTTACCTAGAATTGATAATTCCCTTCATATGCTGGCCAATTTTCAGTTCTTCTTCACTGTGGATCAAGCCAGCATTTACTGGTAAATAGTCCTTGCCCAGAAGGACTGAGAGAAGTGCTCCATCATCACTAAAGAGGGCCTGTTTTAACTAAATTGAATGCCAATAGGGCTTTGCAACGCCCATGCTACGTTCCAGCAAGCCATAATGGCAACTTGTGGGACTTGAAATGTCCTGTGTCCTGATGTATTTAAGTGATATTTACATCATTTCCAAAAATTTTAGCTCCCATCTCGACCAGCTACACCAACTATCTGATCAATACACTCAGCATCCTTTAATTTAAACCCTCAAGATGCAAATTTTCCCAGTGCATATAGAAATTTTAGGGCATAAGTTTACCAACAAAGGTATACAGCCACTGCCAGATAAAGCTATGGCCATACACAAGATATCCCTACAAAAAGTCTTAAGGGAATACAGGTTTCTTGAGGATGATTGGTTATTACAATCAACCTTTTCCTCATTTTTCCAAATTCGCGAGCCCTTGGTCTACCTGTTACAGAAAAACGTACCTTTCCACCGGGAGTCATCACAAAAACAATCTATTAAGGCCATATGATTGTTATTAACTAATTATCTTTTGTTAATACAACCCAAATTCAATAAGCTTTTCCTTCTTTTTTCCTGACGCCAGCAATGTTGCCGTTGGTGCCATTATGGCGCAAATCAAGTCAATCATCTAGACCACCCAATTGCATATTTTAACAAGAATCTCTCCAAAGATGAACAGAACTATAGAGTCATCAAGTGCGAGTGTTTGATGGTAATCTTAGCCACTAAGAATTTTGGTCTCTTCCTTTATGTGATACACTTTATAATAAATGATCATGTCTCCCTTCGTTGGTTACAACATATGAGAGATCTTGACATCCAATTGTCCCAAAGGGTTTTGATAACCAAAAGTATAGTTTTTTGATTGTTCATTGAACCGGCGCCATCCATCAAGGCGCTGATGTTCTCTCTCATTTACCAGTCCTGACAGTTCTATCCATTGAGGAGGACCGCCTATATGACCTCCTTTGTCACTCCAATTTATGGTTATTAGAAACTCTTGATATCCAGATTAAACTTAAACAGCAAGTAGTCAATACTAAATAATTGATAGCATGCTCTATAATTTAATAGAGAAAAGGTGGCTCCCTTATGTCCGTCCCTCTAATTGTACTAAGGTTGTCATGGAAGGCATACTATTACCAGACATGGTGCGAAACAAAAAAAACTCTACTTTATCTAAAATCTTGATATTTTTGGAATGGAATACTAAGCTCAATTCAAGATGTTTGGATACTTGTATCAATTGTCACCAGCATGATAGGCGCAACCCAAAATTTTCAACACCAAGTAGTTTTCTTTCATTTTTTCATATGATAAGCATCAACGCTATAGGTCCTCTGTGTACCAGAGTTTGCGGTCACCAATGTATCATTTTAGACATTGATAACCTTATCAAATAGATCAAAGCTGGATCTGTTCCTATGGACACTGCCCGAGAAACCACCTTATCATTGTACCAGCAACTCTTAACACAACATAGTAATCCAAAGGTGCTTCTATCTGACTATAGCCTCAATCTTACCTCAGAGGTGGTCTTAGAATTGATGGCCCTATTCAACACTCATCATGATTTCGAAGCACCCTACAACCCCCACTAATGGGCTTTAGAAAGGGCTAATGTCTCTTTTATATCAAATATGAGAATATTGTTCCACTGACCCACTATAATGGAATCACTTTCTCATTGTGCCCTACTTGCCTATCAATCAGCTAGACATGTTGATAAAGATGTCCCCCTTTAAGGCGCTTTATGGCAGGGACCACTCTTACAAACTAGTTTACAGACCAAGAAAGTAATGACAACTCTCAAAACTTCTGAAATTGGTCTGCATTCTCTAGTAGATGAGGTTATATGATTTTTAGTTCTTGGCCATGTATGCTTTGGTTCAAACCATGACCAAAGAATTGGGATGAAGAAATTTACAATGATTCTCTTTATAGGTGTAACAACTAGGGAACTTAGTAATTTATTTACTACCATGGCCCCAAAGAAAAACCAGCAAGCTTGTAGCGTTTAGTTCTGGTCCATAGATAGTCCTGCATAAACGTGGGTAAAAATATTCTATTGTTAGCACTAATAATAATACTGTTATTAACTGAGTACATGGGCAATTTCTCAGAACTTTTGCACCCCTTTAACAGGATCTTGAGGTGGCAATGTTAAAACTCTCACAGTAATTAAGGATGATTTGAGTAAAGTTGAACTCAAATCTTCTCCACATAGTGATGATTTGATTCGTAACTCTAAGTTAACAAAAATATCAGCCCCTGAATCATCCAATAAAAGTAGAAGAGATCTAGATGCCATCAACTAAGGCTACAATGAAGCCACCCTATTGTTTTAAGAAAACTACCATGACACAAATGAAGACATCTCATCATGGGACTCCTCTTGAAATCCAAGGAGATCTCAATCATCAGTCCACTACAGATCATCCCGTGCGTTCCAAACCCTATTGACCTATAAATATCACAAGAATCATATAAACGTTTTATCAATTTTTACTTATATAATTTAAATAAGTTCTCTATTTTTTGGATCTTATTGAGGTTATTTACCAAGCCTTGGTCACCTGTTGGTTCAAGCCCCTTGCTTTATTTTATTAAAAATAACCACATCCAATTATGAGCAGCTTCAAAGCCTGCCCCTTCACTTGGCTCTGGCATTTACAGTGTCAACACTTAACTTAGAAACGTGTTATTCAATTTTTTAAAAAGTAGTTCTAACGTTTACAAAGAACCCATCATTTTGACCATCCTTTTCACTTGTTCAGTAATCCATTTTCCTCTTTCCATTTATAAGACTTAATTTTTTATGGTAAGACGCCACTTAGTAGTCTGAGACTGTTATTGCAGTTGCTTCAGCACTCACATTCACAGACCATTCTCTTCTTTTCACGCACTTATCTTAACACATTCATTAACATTAAAGAATTGACAAAACAAAAGGGTAGGCGGAAGGACTTAAGAATAGCCCTAGGGTATGGTCAGTGGACTTTAATGATAACTTCTTGTTGGTCTAAAATATGTGTTCCATCCATTTAAGACTGAAACACATTGGTGAAGGTCTGTCATCCCATATGGTACGGTTGAGAATATCATACTAGTTTCATAAAAGAGTATATTGAGTAATTTATTCATACTTTTGTGCTCATTTCTGTCATGGGTTTAATAATCAGAATTTATGAGAAATATAAAGCGTATATTTCTCAGGTCCCATATGCCACCTTTTTGATTAATGTTACAATATATTCTTCTATGCTAACAGGTAACAAACAGGTTTCCAAAACATTTAGTGATAAATGTCAAAAGTATGGGTGAATTTTAACATAAAGTGGGTCTAATATAATTTGTATGGTATTCCTTCTGGGATCAGAAATAATCCATTGAGGTGTCTATACATGGCATCCCAAAATTCTTTAGTGAAAAAAACACTTACCATGTTAAAAAGATCTCTGTGCCGGTGTATTATATGCTTATCTAATTATAATTTTTATACTCCAGGATTACTATAATTTTTTTATATAAAGCAGAAGGGGAGGATACCCCAGTGGTAGTATATGAACCCTCTACCACTGCCTCCCTGAGTTTGATTCTCAGTCAATTAACTTTGGGTAGGGGGACAATTATGACTGTGTTGGTATTGCACACCAACGCCCTAAACCGAGATAGTGAATAGCAAAGACAGTCCATGGAGTTCCTAGCCTATCATACACCACGCATGGAGGTTTTCCAGGTTTTATTCTCCAATCCAATTATTTTCACTTCCCTAATCGGTGCAGTCTCATCCCCAGGTTGGCCCACAGCAAAATAAAATTTAGAATTTATTATATGAGGAAGATTATTGATAAAGGTTGGGACTTTTGGAATTCACGCTAGTTCAAATTAAGTTCAAATACTGGTCTTTGTGCAACCCAATCAATGTAATTCCGTCGCTGCAGAAGCTACTGAAATAACAATCAACTATAAGCTACAATATGGCTTTTAAAAATTAAATTTCCTTCTGAATATCGAAATATCTGACAAATATCTTGCTATTTGGGGATCCTCTGTTATGGCATTTTAATCAGGAAATACTAATGTCTACCATAATCACCTATATTTTGCTTCATTGCTCTGGATTTCACATACCCTACTCAATCCTATATCTAAGAAAGCTATAAAAACCTTTGAGGTTTAACCAATAAAAAGATAAACTCAATCATAACTTTGATTTTCGCCTAGTAATACTAGAGATTGCCCAGTATTAACTAGAAATTTTGCCTGCTCAACTAGCAGAGATTTTCATTGGCGAAAACCTTCATTCTGACAAGGGTTTTCCCTAGAGAAACTAAGTCTATTTGGAGATTCGCTGGTGCTAGTATGACTAATAATCATGTAGCCTTTTAAGGAACCACCCTTCAAATTTTGAGGAAAGAACTTGATACTGGTGCCCCTGCCAGGTACTTCATTGGCTACCTGGTAAAGACATACCTTCATATGACTAAGCCTAGCAACCATAGTCCTACAAAGATGGAGGATAATATGAGTTTGACTAAAGGATCATCTTTAATTAAAACCACAAAGCACAAATTTAAGCCCTTAAACAACTGCTAAAGGTGGCTTGAGGATCCTGGATGAGTGTTGAAAGAATTTTCTCATATAAACTGACCCAATTTTATTATATAACAAATGCGATTCCTTTTATACAAAATTGCAATCAAGGCAACTGAGATTTAAAATCTTTTTGACTCTTAGATATCAAATCCCCAAGCAATCATGTTAACACCAGCTACACCACCATCCAGGATGACATGTATGATTTCTGCCAACAAGTTGATAGGGATAACCCCCAAACTTGCCCTAGTAACCATTGAGACAACTGAGTATTACAAGCCTCATTTACTAGCTATCCATGCACTCTCTGACCTTGTTGGATATTCCAAACCCACCTATAAATGAATTATTTGCTTGAGACTGAACTCATCCAGTCTTATCTTTATGTGTATGAGAATGTAATGGAACATGCTATGGATTGCCAAAAAGTGCCAGAACATATAAGCCTGTATTGATATTAAGGCACAAGATTCTGATGCCATGTCTCAAGATTTGTAATACTTAGGCTGATATAAAGTACGGTATTACAAAAGAATTTGGAATTAATATCTCCTTTTTAATAATAAACAGGCATTAATGTGGATCCTCCCTAAGCATGGATATATAGATATTACTTTTGCTTAGCAGTTTTATTATGAAGCTCATGTCCTTACATCTTCAAACGAGTTAATTTGGATGATACCATAGCCACCATCCTCCCCACGTTCCAGCACATTATGACTCTCAAACTGTACTTATTGAATGGAAAAAAACTGTTCAAATCAATTTTTGATATTAAGGAATCTATCATGGAGTTGCTTGAGCTAGAGGTGCATCAAACACTAACAAGGGGAACAGGTCTCGCATTCATGAAGTGGAACAATTCCAAAGATCTAACCCTCAACGTGGTCCCTGCTCTCATTATGGATTCTTTGGTCATGATAATTCTTGTTAAGAAAAGGCAGATGAGTTGGCAAAGTATGTCAGCTTAGGGCGCGAGGTACCCTTGCTGATGACTCTGCGCCTCATCCCACATCTACCATTGCTTCACACTTTGAATGTTGCGTCCCATCCAAGCCTGACGAAGAGTATGCTCTGGACTCATTAAATTCAAATAAAGGTTTAAATTCATATTATTATGCTCCTTTCAGACCAATGCCACCTGAAAACTCTAATTACTCAATCCCCTTTTGGCATTGAGGTTTCTGTGTTAACGTAGTTATCCATAAGGAATAGATCTGCTACAATTGATACTGGGTCGCTGGTTAATGAGATTTATTCTTGAATGATTAAATGGATAAAAGTCTAAAGATAAAAACCAAACCTTGTTTTTATGGGACTGCGAGGCCTCAGCAGACCTGTTCTCTGGGTGCTTACTTCTCCCTGCCAACCCATTTTAAATCAATGGATGTGTTGACCCCAGTGGTTATTCTAGAAAGGAATGATTATGACCTTCTCATAGGCACACAATTACTTATTGAAATTAACACCAAAGTTTGTCATATGTACCTGTATTTTTCTATTAAAAGATAGCGCATCCCCCTGGATGTTAAGGATGCAAACTAAGAGAAATTAAGAAGAAACCCTAGGAGTTATTTATAGGAAAATTTAGCTTCATCAAGCAGCTAGAATAAAAAGTAGTCGGGCTAAAAACTAAACTGCCTACTCCCAGTGCTGAGGCTCAAGAAGGGATGTCCATATTCCAACAACCGTGTAATTCTAGCCCAAAATCTCAAAATACTGGTAAGTATAAGGATACAAGTTACTATTCTATCAGACCACTTGTTAGAAATTCATGGATAATTTACTATGGCCATTTGTAAGCCTCTTACCTGTCCTGTGGAGCTTGATCATGCTTATCTGGGGCCCCTAAATATTTTGATGGATAATTTCACTAATCATCCCACAAATTCTCAGAACCAACCTGTTGCATACCTTCAAAATCTACCTGCTGATCAAGTTGAATATGTTTGAGGGTGCGGAGGTCTACATGAATTAGGGATCAACAAGGATAATACCATCAGCTGTGTCAAAATAAAAATAGGCAACATCCTCACCTCTGAGCAGCACCAGCAAGTAATGATTTTATTAGAAGAGTATGCTGACATTTTTAAAAGGTTCAGACGACTTTAGAATGAGAGAAAGTGTAAAGTATAGAGTGTTTTTGGATGACCCTCCTCCAATCCATGCTTAACCTTACAAAAAACAATATTGAAGAAGCCCAGTGACAAAAGGAATATAGCAACTCCTGGACGCTGGATAACTTATGCCTTCGAAAGTCCATGGGCCTTGGCATTGCTATTTATATGGAAAAAGGATAGGGCATCATGTGGTAATGGATTACCGCTGGTTGAACGCCCTTACTCAAAAGGACAGTTATCCGCTACACTAACTTATGATTCCCCTTGACTCCTAGCTAGTTCTCAACTTTTCTTTGCAATGGTTCTTGCAAGTGGATACTGCAGATTGAGTTTGCACCAGAGGAAGCGAGAAATGTGCCTTTTTAGAAATTGAGGGGTTATTTGAGTTTAAGAAAATGCCTCGAGGACTATGCAACGCCCTAGACACTTTCCAAAGTGTGATTGATGGCCTATTAGGGAACTTGAAGATGTCATGTGTGTTAGTTTACCTCAATGATGTGACCATGTTCTCATGCACTTTTAATAATATCTCGCTCATTAAGAAAAAGTTTAAATGACTCCACTCTATTTTGCTGAAGCTAAAGCCTATGCCATTTTTCCAAACAACATGGAATTGATCGGGCATAAGTTACCTGGGAAGGGATTTTGCCACTTCTGGACAAAGTGGTCGCAATTGTGAAGATGTTTTTTCATCTAGCTTAAGCAATATTTATGTTTTCCTCAGGATGGTCAGCTATTACCAAAAACTTATCTCTCACTTTTCTGAGCTCGCCAAGACACTGATGTATCTGCTCCATAAGGAGGTTCCATTCTGATGGGAAGAAACTCAACAAAAAGCTTTTGACGTCCTAAGGAAAGCCCTCATGACTGCTTCTATATTGATAAATCCCAAGTTTGATAAAACTGTTTATCCCTTTAATATACTAGCGATGTGGCTGTAAGGCACTATGGCACAATATAATGCAAATTAAGTTGACCATTCTATAGCGTATTTTAGTAAAACACTAACAGGGACAGAGAGGAACTACAGCTTTACTGAGCGCAAATGCATAGCTGTCTTGTTTTCCATTAAGCATTTTTACCCTTTTCTGTACAAGAACCATTTTACAGTGGTTACAGGCCATGCTTAACGATGGTGACTACAATAGATGAAGGATCTATATGGACAGCTGGCATGCTAGGCATTCTAACTCCAAAGTTATGACTTTTCCATTGTTCATTGCACCAGAATGATACATCAAAACGTCTACAGATTGTCACAACTACCCATATTGACTCTCTATGCCTTCAAGGATAATCAATTTATAATTTTATTGTTAACCTGAGGAATGGGGCTAAGAGTCTCCTGTAGTTCAGCAATTATTGAAGAAAGCGGCCGAGTGGACTTAGATTGAGGACAGATTATTATATAAAAAGGTTAGAACCTCTTGGTTTCCTTATGTCCACTTTTTAGACAACTTGAAGACCAACCTGGAGGGCCATTTGACTGAAGCCATGGCACCATAAGAAAACTCTTCAGTGGTTGGGAGAGCAATGTTACTGGAATATGCTTGAGTCCATCCAAGAAGTCATTGATTACTGTCTTATTTGTGCTAGCCATAAGATTTCCCCATTCTGATGTATCAACACAAGGTCATGCGTCTATCGCCCTTTTGCTAGCGTCAACATTGACATTGTTGGCCCGCTACATATGGCGGTGTACAGACACTGGATATAATACTAGCAGTCATTCACTTCACAAATTAGGTTGAAGCCATCTCATTTGCCTCGCACATTTCTAAAGTGACTGCTTTTTTATTACTTAACAGCCTTTACCCTCCATGGTAGCCAGAAGGTACTGTTATCTAATAATGGCACCAACTTCATTCTTTTAGTAATCGTTGACTTCAATTTGTTGATAGGCACTTATCCCTCCTTAATGCCCCATATCATCCCACTACCAGCGGAGCAGTGGAATGAGAAATGTAACTCTAATTGCCATTCTTTGCATAATGGTGCAATTTGACCATCTTAGTGGATTGAAAATCTTCCGGAAGCTCTATTGGCATACTGCAAAAGCTATCATTAAGTTTCAAGATATCCCCTTTTCAAGCTCTTCAAGGCTGAGAACCAATATTACCCTTGTGTGTTAACCCATATTGGAAAACTCCACGCCAGAAACAACTAGCATTGTGAAGGCTTGCAGATAGGTTAAATCAATTACAAGCTTTAGCTGCCAAGATTATAAAGATTTCAGTAAATGTGAAGCAGATTGCTGCAACGCCAGAAACAAGTTTTACCTGAGTGCTAGCTAGGGATCTGGTATTGTTCTACCACCACCGGCCAGCAGGGAGATTCACAAACTTGATATGGTATGGTTTGGACCTTATCAAGTGACTTATCATCAAGGACTAGAGTACCCAATCACCTCCAATAACTGGACTCCATTATAAATCGAGTCTACTCTAGATTTCTCCAAAGTTATGTCCCTCCTCAAGAAGATCTTAAAGAGGGCATTTTTAAAACTGATGGGATTTGTGCTAGTTTGGATGGAGTTCAAATGCCAGATAATGTTCAATTCTATCAATGGGGTTACATCGCTGTGGAAGCTACTAAAATTATTACAAACAATAACCCAAGATGAGAGACTAAAATCCTGAAACCTTCCTGAATTTGCCAGAATATCTGATAACTAGCTTTTTACTTCAGGGATTTTCTGTCTGGCATATTAATAGGGAAAGCTCAGGTTTGCTAAAATTCCCACAAAACCATTGCGTCTGTCCAGAAATTGCCATACCCTACTCAACCCTAGATTTCTTTAAAAGTTATAAGTATCCCCGAGTTTTAACTAATAAAGAGATATACTCAGTCAAAACCTCAAATTTTTCCTAGTTTTACTAAAGATTGATTAGCGTTTACTAGAGATTTTGCCAGCTCAACTAACAGAAATTTGCCTTGGGATAACCTTAATTATGTCAAGAGTTTGCCCTAGAGACACTAAGTCTAATTGGAGATTCCAATGGTTCTAGCACAACTAGGAATCATATATTTTTTGAAGGAACCAGCCTTCAATTTTAAGTAAAAATCTTAAAAGATATAAACAAGATAGACACTTTACTGGGGTGATAACAAGTAGTAAGTTTTTAGTGTACTTGCATACAGGAAGTCTCCCGTTTCCAAATGGTAAAATGATTATTAAATTTAAATAACTTGTTTACTTCCCCCTTCTTTTGTGATCTGAGTGGCGCCCGCCAGTATGGTTATATAAGAATTAGATAAATAACCAGCTCTTGATGGCGAATTGTTGTTGCAGAATTACAAATCCCAATTTTGGACCTTATCCCCTACAAAAAGTATGATTTTTCCAATTGGTTCATAGTGTTGAAGGTGAGCAGTTGTTACCTTAGTTTTGTGGTTAAGGTGGAAAGTTATTAATTTCCTACAGCGCTTATTTTTTACTTAAACACTCGCCATGCTACCAAAGGGTCATCATGAGTATGTATATATATATATAATATGAGGCGATGCTGCTATGTTGTGATATCTACTTTGAGAAGACTTTGCTGCTAATTGTATCAAAGCTTACCTTATTCTCTGAGGGTGAGTCTATAATTTTCTATGAGTTTGAGAAATAAGTCACTAAAATGATAAGAAAATAGGCTAACCAATGTAGTTTTAAGAATAGAGAATATGACTTTATAAATATGGGTGCAAAGATATAGTCACTCAAGGTCATCAAGAGGAGCGTGCCTCTTTATATATGCGCCGCGTGATGTGAGCCACACCATTAGTGTTATCAGAAGTTGGGTCATAAAAGTCCATTACTAATTTTGCACCTTAAGTTCATATGTCCAGGGGGTAATCAGGTTTAAGCAGCCAACGGTCAGGTGCATAACTTGACTAACAGTTAAAGTTACCAATAGTAAATGCGTTAATAGGTAGATTAATTTTGATTGATTTTGCAATAAAATGAAGTTGGGTAAGTTAACACGTTCATCACCCAGCATGATTCAGTTGAGTTTCTCACGGGCTCAAATTGACTATCAATAAATTATCATTTGCCAGAAAGTAAGAGATATACTAAATTACAACCTGTTGTCTCAATTGTCCAAAGTCACCACAAATGTATTTGGACTATTTTAAAAAATACTATAATACACTTTAATATATATAATATTTTAATATAAATATAAATTAATAAAAGTTTAGTATGATGTGAACTTTTTTATATTTTTATTTTGTATCTAATCTAAACTTCTACCCACACAGCCAGGAACTTCGTTTTGCGCGCCTTTTTCTTATGTACTCCTTCAGAGCTCCAATGGTGTTTTGGGTGGTTTTTAATACTTCAATTTCATTCAAGACGTCATATTTAAAATTGCTATTAGCGACGCTAAACCTAAGAATTGTTTGTTAACACATTCGTCGCCCCAATACCCAAATATGGGTGATGGGGCCTCCACAAAAGCATACCTTTCACCCATATTTAGGTGAAATGGCGACAAACGTGTTAAGCATATATGTTGAGAATAATAAATCCTTGATGTCCCACTTGAAAGGTAAGGCTAGCGCCCAATCATTTAAACACTTATGATCTTTAGTCACGATTATTCTTTTGAAAAGGCATATATATGAATCCTCAATGGTGAGGCAGGGTGGAGTTCATGAGGAGAAGTGCTTTTTACCACTCTTCTTTCTCTCTTACTGAATAATTGTTTTCATATACCCAGTATGTCAGCAGTTGTATTTCACAAGGTGTTCAGATCTTTGTACTGGTACTTGGAAGCCCTGAATTCTGCAACATCCAGCATCATTATGGTAATTTTGCATCCAGGACACTTCAAGAGTGGATGGCTCAGTCAACGAATTTAGACCTGCCCATAGGACTTGGGCTTCAGGTGTGCGGACATCTACACAAGCTTACTATATAGATCATGTTCCCCATATTCTTTTTTGGAAGAGTTATAAACCCATTTTTGTATTCTCAGAGCAATCCTATGGCTAGTTGGGTGACTGTGGGCTTGTGCTTGGAAAACTAAAACATTTAAATAAAATGCCCAATCAGATCATGCAGATCTTGATTGAACAAATCAGAAAAACGTTATATTTATTATGCCTACTAGGATATTAATACCTCAGATGCTGCAGGTCATGAGATGGGACAGTGACATTGACGCTTTGGCTGTTAAAATTGGGTGTCTGTGAAAACACTAGGGCCACCTTCCTAGCGGCTTTTTTGAGCGCTTTCTGCTTTTCTTACACTATTTTGCCATTTTTAGTTATTCAATATGATATTTCTTATTTTCACACAAAGTGAAATGGATGTAGACATCAGTTATTTTAGCATATATGAGATTCTGTTCATCCATGAGAGTGTCTTATTTTTTAGTACTAGATGGTCCCAACATGAGAGTGTCTTATTCTAGATCTTTAAAGGCAATTCCTTGAACTGGGTACGCATGTGCCTTATGGCTAGAGCCATATAAGATATACAAATAGGCGCTGTCCATTAAATTTTATAAAAAGGTTGATGCTATACCATTAAGGAGCGTAATTGATCAACTTTCTGGAATTTTAAGAGGTCGTTTAGATTTCTAAGTTGGGCTTAAAAACTGAAATAGCTTACCCATTGTATAATTTTGGAATAAGACAAAAACTTTCTAGTTCAAAATGTTTAATACCCCCATAGAGCTCTAAGCACTTTTTAAGATTGCTTTCCACAAAGCCACTAGGTAGGGTGTCCACTAAACTTAAAATCTAATAAAAAATATTTAAGTTTTTAGCTAATGTTTGCTTTCTGAAGGCATAATATAAGTAACACCACGGATTTTTGTTATTTTTTTGAATTTTAAAGCTTCATCGGCTGCTTCTGCGGTGGAAAATCCTAATATGAACTTTTTTTAAAAATTTTCTATAAAGAGTGATGGCTGCAGGTGATAGCTCCTCCTTACGTTCTAATACTTTACTAATAAAGATGGGTTTTCCACCATACAATATACATGTACGTCATGGATCACCATTGATATTGGCTGCAAATGGGTGATATTTTGTACGGCATAATGATCTGCATGTATTGAAGGTATAACTTGGTGGAAGTCACTACAAATTTTCTGATATAGTGTAACAGGTGGGTTCGCGCCAATATGCCATAGAGAATTGGGAAGTAAGAGCCATGTTGCTGACCATACTAGGGACAGGCCGGCAGAAGCCCATCCCCAAACCCTCCCACCATGCCTCGTTGTTGCCACATATTCCAGCACCACTGTCCCCATGAAGCTGCTAATCAACAGCAGGGTCTGGCTCCATGAGAGGGCTGAGAATGATGCCAACGCCACACCAAGCTCACTAGTTGAGCTCATTACTTGGTTCTAATAATATTATTTTAGTAAAATAAGATTTTTAATTGCAAGCATTTTTATTAAAATTTCCTTATTATTCTTAGAAGATGCAACTGGCCATTCAGGCCCCAACCATCCTCTAATAAATAGCACTCTGCTAGTATTGTAATAAGCTCCCTCCTACGCTAGGCTCTCTCAAACACTGTCCAGAACATCACTTGCAAAGACTCCACATCCCACTGGATCATCATCCACACTGTTTATAAGTCTGACGTCATATTTTCTGGGATGAATCTCAGTTTTGGAAAATCGAATCTCTCACCCTCAAACATACAACTCCCTGTCTGACTTACCACCAACTCTGACTTCCTCAAATTTGAGGCCCTTCCTAATAGAGCAATATTTGGATTAAGTGCTGCCTGCTCTGAAGCAATGTGCGGATCATGTGCAACCTGATTAGTTACATATAGTGCACGTTGGCCAACACAACTCATAGTGCATATGCTTAATAATAGGCGGATTAATCATCCCTTAAGTGGTCCTCCTATGACTGCTGTGTTGTACTGGTGAGGATTCTTATTTCTTAGATTTATCTTTCTTTATGTTTTGTTTATCAGATTAGTGATTAGACGAAATGAACATATATAAGCAATCAAGTGTTACTAACAGGAGAAGATATATGTATAAGGCTATAAGATTATATGAACTCCATTTATTAGTCTATTCTATAGTGGAAAGACAAATATCTAATGAGTGTATATAGCTAAGTTACCAATGAAGACTTATAAGAAGTTGACATAAAAAACATGCTATGAAGACAAGGAAAACTTTAATACAGTATATTAGTATACCTTTTGCATTGCAGATTTTGCTATCTTATAGTTTTGGACTAGTATTGGATTTTTAAATGATTCAAGAATCATAGGACATGCTTTTAATTTATTTTAGTGCAGTATCTTTTTTTATAAACTATAATGTAATTTTTCTGTATTGTAATTTCCATCAGATCATAGTTTTTAGTAATGATTTTTTATAAGGTTGTTTTTTGTCAATTATATGATATGTGTTCTTACCTATATATACTATCTTTTAAAAACCTTCTAACTTTTTCTATATTGATGCTTATAATGACACACATAACATTTAGTACTTTCTAGATACCAAAATGTTTTTCACCAAGTGTAGTATATGGTAATTAAGCTAAAAGCTAAATAGATGATAGTGCTTTTTGCTATTAGGTTTAAAAAAGCCAAGCACTCAAATCTGTTAATTTAAAGAATAGAATCAGTGGTTATGAAGCAGGTTGGTACTATTAGCTCTTCAATAACTTACTGAGGAATTTTACTGAAAATGTTTTGAATGAGGCCCAAAATTATATTTGGCTATGTAGCAGAGTATTTTAACAATAACATCCAGTAACAAAAACTATATAAGCCCTATTTAAAACCGATTTCATATTAGAAAAGAATAAGCTTTTCTTACACTCTAGAATTTTAAGATATAATTGTTTTAACATCATTATAATATTGTTCCAGGTTCCAAGTGATGCCGCTTATGCAGCATTTTGTTGTTGAATTTAATATATATATTTATGGATCATTAAGTTCTTGGATAATTTGTACTTTTATTAATCTTTAACTATTCAAGAAGATTTTTTATATCTGTATTATAATGTAGGTATTATATTTCAGCGACCTAAACCTTTTCTGAAGTTTTATTAAAAATTTAATTAGCATTTTTGAAGTCAAAAAATCTTCAACTAGTCTTATTGGTAATATATCTAACTTATAATAATAATGGGTTCAGTTATTGCACAAAAGTAATGGATTCTTTTAGCTTTTCACCTTTAAGCATGGTGCCTTATTTTGATAGGCATAACTTTTGCTATAGTATTACTTATTGTCATTTAACACGTTTCTTGTTGTAATTTTATTACGCATTAACTATGAAGGAATTTTTATATGATTTAGATCCTATATTAACATAGTCAACGTTTGTGAGAGTATATAAAGAGTTTTTACTCCATATTGCATGCCCTAGGAGATCTTGAAGTAGAATGGGTGGTCATAATAGCCAAAATTAGTTACTTTTTAATGCTAATATCATTTAGAGAGTGCTTTAATTGATGTTTTATCAGTTGATAAGGTTCATACTGTTTTGGTATATTCTATGGTAAATAATGTATTTAGAAGTTTATATATCTGCATGTATATACGCTTTTTAAAATACTATGTTAACATTCTAAATTAATACAGAGTGGCATCTAATGACAATTGTCTGCTCATGACAAACTTACTGGCTCTTCTTTTGTTAAATAAGTAAAAATTAAATGCACTTATGTAGGTTAATCATTTTTACTCTTTTCATGTAACAAAGAGCTAAGAGTGTCATTAGAATAGAAAGCTAAGCCATACCGAAATGTTTTTTATGTTATATTATTCAAAATTATATAAACTGTTTAAAAGATTTATGATAAATATAGAACAGAACAAATGTAGAGGTTTCCTTAGTGATATCTCTGTGTTAATTGATAGCCCTCTAAAAGATTATTAGTTGATACATTGATGGAATAATAGAAATTTATGGTTAGGGGATGATCAAAAAATAGGGCTAAAACAAAGAAAAGTTTTTTCGCCATTTCATTTTTAAGTGAATCTTTGCAAAGAGAAAATTTGGCCATATGCCTTAGTGCAGCAATTCTTAATCAGAGAGAAAGTGGCAATGTGGACTATGGAGTTTTCCTATAACTCCAGAGAAAAAGTAGAGTTTTCAGAGTTTTTTATCATCCCTAAAAAATTCGCCCATCATACATAGTCATAAACAGAAATGTATCATTGTCATAAGTTTGACCAACCTTGGATTAGACACAATAATATCTTTATATTTATATATTCCTATAATTTATTATCAAAAAATGTATCATGACTGGTCAAGTATTATCTTTGACTGCACTAGAAGTTAGTAAGTAATTGAATGAAGAACTAAATTATTATGATAGCTAGCATTGCTGTTGAATAAAAGCGTTTTTTTATAATTAATAAAAGATAATCTAGCTGACAGAAAATTAAAGAACCTAATAAATTTATTATTTAAATTTTAAATTTATTGTGGGGAAGGCCGACCATGGGATGGACACTTCTGAATATGACTCAGATGAGACAAAACTTAGTACCAGGAGGCACCCCAGAGAAGCGATGCTATCTCTTGTTGCCAGCGGGAACGCCACTTATGGGAAGGGGGAGGGAACATGTGTAGGGGACGTAGCCACTATTGAGCACGTGTGGAGGAAGGGGTCTGATTTGATGAACCAGACTGGGAACCAGGAGGAGATCAGCTGTTGGCGACACGGTGGGAGATATCCAAACATCCACGCTTGAAAGTGATCCACCAAATGAGACCGGAATCTGTGGACAGCTTCAGGGAGGGTGGGGATGGATCCAGCGATGGCATCCAAGACAATCGTGTGGATAGTCCACATGGCGATTGCAACCACCAGAGCACGGAGGGAGGGTGGGAGGGGGAGGCCATTGATGAAGCAAACATATCTCTTGACAGACTGAAGGGATGTGTTTGATCCTGGCCTAGCAGACGTTGGACTTCGCGCTATATTACTTTAGAGGTAGGCACTTCTCCAGGCGGTGGAACAGCGTTCCATACTGGCCACACACGACACAGGATGAGTGTAAAGCATTAGAGCGCTCAGCTGTACGATACACCCACCTCAGACAGCGCCACACATGGGAGCGGACTTGAGGTTGCAACAGAGGATGGTGTGCGTATTTCCAGATAGTCTTTTGGGTCTCAGTGGAATAAGGGATGTCCATCATGTCCAGGTAGTCCACCCTGGATAGGACTTGGGGTCGAATGGGGATCACGCCATCATCTATGGGTAGCCCCTGTACCTCTTGTGTGAACTGAGGAGAGGGGCGGCCTCTTTGGAATGTATGTCCACTAATACAAATTATCCCCTATGCGCTTTGCATGGAGAGTAGGATTCGTTTGTAGTGGGTTTTGGTCCCGTGAGGACCTGTGGCCAATGTGTGTGATACGAGGTATTTCATCAGGGAGTGGGGGTTTGATGGATTGTTGAGGCCCAAGGCTCAGGAGAAGTTGGAGTGGGCCGCGCGGGACCAGCGTTGGGATGGGAGTGTAGGAGCAGTGACGGCCGCGATCCAGGTGCCCAGGATCTTGGCGGCATGGGCTTTGAAGTCAAGTAGGCCCATGCCACCATGATGATGAGGGCCAAACATGACCTCTAGCTGTACTGGTGGAGGGCGGCCTGACCAAAACCAACCTTGTAGCAAAGCATACAGGGATTTGAAGAAGCTTGGGGAGAAGGGGATGGCATGGGCTCCGAACCAGACTTTGGATAGGAGCATAGAGTTGGCAAGAACAACCCTGCCAGTGAGGGTAGTAGGGTGGGCACTGAGAGAGGCGATTCGCTTCGTCACGTTGTCCAATATATGGCACTCCATTACTGCTGACGCGTATCCACCTGCCTCCATCCACACGCCCAGATGGCGTACCGGTCCTATGGTAGGTCGTGGCACAAAGGGGAGCACCAGTGGAGCGGTGTGTGTTGAGTTAGTAAGGCGTGGACGTGGGCGAGCATATAAGCTGGGTTAGGAACTACTTGCTGGGGCCCAGCAGTTCTGAAACTGACCAAAGAGGATGATTTCGGTTTTGGAGGCGTTCAGTGCCGCGTTGCTTACCCGGGAATATTCCTGGATGAGGGCTTCAAGCGCGCGTGAATCTTTGTTATTAGACACCCCCACCACGCAATCATCTGCAAATGCCATCATCTTGACTGGGATTTGGCCTGGCACATGGACCCCAGTGAGTTGGGCATTCACATTTCGCAGTAGTGGGTCAAGGCTGAAGTTGTATAAGAGCGGGCTGAGGGGGTCCCCTTGTCGCAGGCCCCTTTGAGGGCGGACTACTTCTGTTAGGAAGCCTGGGCCACGCACTGCCATTGTTGCAGATTCCGTGAGCAGCATCACCCAGTTAATGAAGCGGGGAGGTAGGCGGAATTGTTGGAGGCAGGACCTAAGGTATTCCCAGTTTACTCTATCATAGGCCTTTTGTTGGTCCAAGAATACAAGTGCCCCAGAGGCTGTGGACTGACACACATTAGCCACAGAGTGCACGTTATCCCAAATCGACCTTCTGGGGATGAAACCAAATTGTTCTTGGGAGATGGTGGCAGATGCTACAGTCCCTAAACGGTTAGCCATGATTTTGGTTAAAATTTTGGTGTCTGTGTTTGTTAGAGAAATGGGGTGCCAGTTGGCTAAGTCTAGCCTATCCCCTTTCTTAAAGAGTGTGACCGTAAAGGCCTCATGTCCACCTGGTAGGAGGCGCGTTTCCAACAGGCTTTGATTGAGTGTGGCTAGCAGCAATGGGGATATATATTTAAGATATTTTTTGTAGAACTCATATGGAATGCCATCTAGGCCTGGGCATTTTCGGCTTGGCACACCGCGAATGGTAGTCCATAATTCGTTTGGAGTAATTATATTCATTATTTCTGGGTATCAGAAAATGGTGCAGATATGAGCTCAGTCGAGAAATTCTGCCAATTTGGCCGGCTGAATTGGTTCATCTCGGTATAACTCAGAGTAATATCTTTGCATTTCAATTGCCACTTCAGCCGGTGTTTCCACAATAGAATTATCCAATCTTCACACCTGTGTGCAGGCCACGCTCTGGCGTGGTGCAAAATTTTTTTAAGAAGTATGCGGTGCACTTGTCACCTTTAGTGATGCATGTGGCCCTGTATTGGACACAAACCCGATGTTTGTGTTGCCTTTCAAGTGCATTGAGGTGGGCGGCTGCCTCCGCCCACTTCTGGCCACACAGGGCTATATCCTGTGGCTGGAATGTTGAACTCCAAGTGGGCCAATTCTGCCAGCGCATGCGATATAACCGCTGATGTGGCTTGTGAGCGTCTGGATGAGAGATGGCGATAGTGACGGATGGTGTCTTCTTTGAAAGTTGCCCATGTGGAAATGGGGTCCACGTAAAATGGTGCAACAAACGATTTTGCCAAAGTTGCCTCTTCCACCCACATGGAAAATCCTGGCGATGCGAGCTCTGGGGGGCGGATTTTGCACCAATGTGGGGCCTTTGCAACTGTGACGGGTAAGTGGTATGTTATTGAGACCAGTCGGTGGTTGGAGAATTCCATTTTCATTGTTTTGAAGTGGGAGATGTGGGGTTGGAATTTCGCCGGCGCTAGAATAAGGTAGATGTGGGTCATGGACCTTAATTGGCCATTGTGGACGTGGGGACGCGTCATGTTTTCGAGCAGTGGGGCATGTTGCAGCAGCACATCCATTAACCTAAGGGTGGCTTTTAGAATGCGTAGTTCTATGTGACCCTGCAGGGCGTGGGGTGAGGGCAGCCACCAGTCTGTTGTTGAGGTTAGCCAACAGTTCATGTTGCCAATTAGGAAAGAATTGGGGGGTAGCGGGAGGGATTTGACTGACAAGAAAATTCCCAACACTCATGTGCACCATTTGGGGCGTAAAAGTTGACGATTGTGTGTGCAACTTCGGCCCATGAGAAGGTGACAATGAGCACTTGGCCATTTAGGAATGTTTTTGAAGATTTAAATTTGAAAAAATTGTTTTTCCAAATTAGCACCCCACAGTGCTTCAACCAAAAGGATAGGGATGGTAGGAGCATTGTTTTCCAAGCTTCCTCAGAACCTCGTGGACAGTGGGACTCCTGGATGGCCAGGATATCCATGGGTAAATTGTTTTGTAAAAAACTCAGTTTCCTAGCCTGGGACAGGGAGGCCTTGAGTCTGGCAATATTCAGCGTCCCTAGAGTGAATGTTTCCCCCATTGCACCTTAGGTGCGAGGGGGTGGGCCCCCAGTCCCACCAGCCTCTTCCAGGTCCCCATGGGCTTTCACAGCAGCGCGGGTATTAGCAGCAACGCTATTGGGGTTTTTGTTAGTTTGTGGAAAGAGTCACGTTGGCTTTGGCCTTCACTTTTTGTTTTCCTGACGTCGGACAAAATTTTTTGTGGTGCGGATAAGTTCGGTGCACCATCGAGTGGAGCAAAAAAAATCTTTCATTTGGGATAGGTCCCAAGTTGGTTTTGACTGGGGCTTGGGTGCAGCGATTGGGTGAGATCGAATCTCCCATCAGATCCTCAGATTGAGTGGCTCATTTGGCATGGGCCTCCCAATCTGATTGGGTGGATTCCCGAGTTGCTTCTGCCGCAAAGGTCTCCATGTCACCCTGGCGTTGTGAGTGTGGGATGGTGGTGGTGGCCTTGGCCGCTTCCTTGGCCGCTTCCTTGGCCGCGGCCCTACAGGCTTACTTGGCCTTCTTCCACTCCTGCAGGGAGATGGGCTTTACCAATAGGTAGCAGCCTTGTGCTCCCCACGGGAAAGCCTCCTTGGTGCTTGCGGTTGGTTCGTAGTGCGCCTCTCCGCTGGCCATGGCCGCCGAAGGGTGCTCTTGGAATGTGACGCCCTCTTTGATGGGGCATGTGTGCACCTTATGGCCGAACGCATCACAGTGGGTGCAAATGGGGGGCGCGCTGTCCACGGTTACCCGGAATGGGTGGGTGGTGTGCCCTGCGATGTCAATAAAGGTGGAGTGCGGGATCTGGGTTAGGTCCTTCACAATCTCCTCAGTTGGGGTCAGAACTGCGATGGCTTTGCCGGTGCACAGGTGTGGCATCAGTGTGAAACGTTGCATTTCAAAAGATTGTATTTTGCCATATATGGCGAGACCATCTTTCAGGTGTTGCTCCAAAATGTCACGTTTTACCGTAGTGGGCAAAAAGTCAAACGTGAGGAAAATTTGGTTTGATTTTGTCCATCTGGTGTGTTTAGTTTTGATGACCCATTGCCCTTCGGGGAGGTTGACCACTATGCGCACCGCTGCAGCCTCATCTGCTCTATTTTGCTTTCAAAACCTAGGTCCAGCTAACCATGTGACATGGAGTGAGGTGCAATGTACACCACGGTTGAGAAAATTTTGTGTACATCTTCACAAAATTTTTCCCATAGGGCCGTTTTTTGGATGTCCAGATACACACAGACTCCGAATTTCACCGATGAAAGTGGCTGGGAATGTGGTGTGTTGATGTACTGGTTGCATCATGCTTGCCATGCGAGTTTCTCCGGGAAAATTGTGACTGCCAGTTTTTTTAGATTTTTTTCTATTCCGCTAGATTCTCTGGGGCGTTTTTGAACATTAGAGGCCGTGGGCCTTCCGCCTGCTCCTCTTGCCTTGCTTGCCCAACTGCTCCCAGACATGGGCGCAGACTAATCCCCTCTATGAGATTATCAAACTAAATTTAGTCTTGAATTGAATGAGTTGCAAAAGTGTTTGCAACGAGAAAGAAAAATAAAGAAAGGTAATAAATTTATTTTATTAAACCTGAGAATATCATTTATAGTATCAGAACCACTATGGAATGGCTATATTTAAGGGAATTAAGGATTAAAAATATATATTGATTTTTATCTCTAGTTAAAAATGGGCATGAAAGGCCAATTGATGTTTGAAATTTGGACCACGTTTATGTAATAATTTTTAAGATTTAACCTCTGGATACTTATGAAACACATGGTCATGAAGGGATCTTGTAACTGGTCAATCTTACTTATTGGGTATGTATTAAATGTGTATAATTTTTGATTCTATGACATGATCCACTGACCCATTTGGAACTTTTCATAAGTATTAATTCATATATCAAAAATGAGCTTTAGCTTTTCTTTCCCATTATTATCACTTTTAGTAACACGATTCTACACAATTTCACTGAGATTGACAATCAACCAGGAAATATGAGCAAATTTGTCCGCAACAACACCAGTTGGGCAAAAGTGGCCAGCGCAAAAGGCCTTAAGCCCTCCCAACCTGCTGGGGAAAAACGCCCCAGCGGAATGTTGACACACCCTCCCACCAAAAAGGGTGAGAAAAGCGCCGCACCCAGAGTTTTGCAATTTCTGCAAAAAATGGGCGCATATACCTAAATAGAACACTCCCAACCCCTGTCCCTTGAGCATGGCCTTAGAATTATGGTCAGCGATACTTCCCTCAAATCGTGGGAAAGGATGGGGGAGGCCTTCTTTGTGAATTTCCTGAACACCATCTTGGTAAATTATAAAAATTTACATAGAGGATGGGTGGACGTCAGATTCATGTCTGTGGAGGAAGCAGTGGCAGCAGCGAAAATCATATTCTCTGTAAAAATTAACAGCAAAGACCGCACCATCTGCACAGTGCGCACATGATGGAATGAGGCAAACAACCTATTCATCATATTTGACCAACTTCTGAGCACCGTGCACCATGATATCCTCTCAGATGAGCTCCATGGGGGCCTCAAAGGTTACGGCATAATCAAACAGTTTGAATTTGAGAAATTCCCCCTCCTGCCCCACCTGTGTACAGGGAAGGCAATAGCCATTATAGAACCCAATCAGGATGTGGTAGAGGATATCACCCTAATTCCACACATGGCGACCATCAACCTCCCCAATGGCAGCATATCTCGCCCCTTCTGCATCACACTGG